>JARGYO010005627.1:2999724-3169190 GCA_029206835.1 Rana muscosa
GAGGTATGGAAGGAGGTTTAGAATGAAATATGGGAGGTGTAGGATGAAGTATAGGAAGAGGTTTAGGATGAGATGTTGTAGAGATGTGGGAAGAGGTGTAGGATGAAGTATGGGAGAAGATGTAGGATGAGGTATAGGAGAAGATGTAGGATGAGGTATGGGAGAAGATGTAGGATGAGGTATGAGAGGAGGTGTAGGATGAGGTATGGTAGAAGATGTGGGAAGAGGTGTAGGATGAAGTATGGGAGAAGATGTAGGATGAGGTATAGGAGAAGATGTAGGATGAGGTATGGGAGAAGATGTAGGATGAGGTATGAGAGGAGGTGTAGGATGAGGTATGGTAGAAGATGTAGGATGAGGTATGGGAGAAGATGTAGGATGAGGTATGGGAGAAGATGTAGGATGAGGTATAGGAGAAGATGTAGGATGAGGTATGGGAGAAGATGTAGGATGAGGTATTGGAGAAGATGTAGGATGAGGTATGGGAGAAGATGTAGGATGAGGTATGGGAGAAGATGTAGGATGAGGTATGGGAGTAGATGTAGGATGAGGTATGGAAGGAGGTTTAGAATGAAATATGGGAGGTGTAGGATGAAGTATAGGAAGAGGTTTAGGATGAGATGTTGTAGAGATATGGGAAGAGGTGTAGGATGAAGTATGGGAGAAGATGTAGGATGAGGTATAGGAGAAGATGTAGGATGAGGTATGGGAGAAGATGTAGGATGAGGTATGAGAGGAGGTGTAGGATGAGTAATGGTAGAAGATGTAGGATGAGGTATGGGAGAAGATGTAGGATGAGGTATGGGAGAAGATGTAGGATGAGGTATGAGAGGAGGTATAGGATGAGGTATGGTAGAAGATGTAGGATGAGGTATGGGAGAAGATGTAGAATGAGGTATGAGAGGAGGTGTAGGATAAGGTATGGGAAGAGGTGTAGAATGAGGTATGGGAGAAGATGTAGGATGAGGTATGGGAGAAGATGTAGGATGAGATATAGGAGAAGATGTAGGATGAGGTATGGGAGAAGATGTAGGATGAGGTATGGGAGAAGATGTAGGATGAGGTATGGGAGAAGATGTAGGATGAGGTATGGGAGAAGATGTAGGATGAGGTAGGAGAGAAGATGTAGGATGAGGTATAGGAGAAGATGTAGGATGAGGTATGGGAGAATATGTAGGATGAGGTATGGTAGAAGATGTAGGATGAGGTATAGGAGAAGATGTAGGATGAGGTATGGGAGAAGATGTAGGATGAGGTATGGGAGAAGATGTAAGATGAGGTATGGTAGAAGATGTAGGATGAGGTATGGAAGGAGGTGTAGGATGAGGTATGGGAGAAGATGTAGGATGAGGTATGGGAGAAGATGTAGGATGAGGTATGGGAGAAGATGTAGGATGCGGTATGGGAGAGGATGTAGGATGCGGTATGGGAGAGGATGTAGGATGAGGTATGGGAGAAGATGTAGGATGAGGTATGGGAGAAGATGTAGGATGAGGTATGGGAGAAGATGTAGAATGAGGTATGGGAGAAGATGTAGGATGAGGTATGGGAGAAGATGTAGGATGAGGTATGGGAGAAGATGTTGGCTGAGGTATGGGAGAAGATGTAGGATGAGGTATGGGAGAAGATGTAGGAAGAGGTTTGGGAGAAAATGTAGGATGAGGTATGGGAGAAGATGTAGGATGAGGTATAGGAGAAGATGTAGGATGAGGTATGGGAGGAGATGCAGGATGAGGTATGGGAGAAGATGTAGGATGAGGTATGGTAGAAGATGTAGGATGAGGTATGGGAGAAGATGTAAGATGAGGTATGGTAGAAGATGTAGGATGAGGTATGGAAGAAGATGTAGGATGAGGTATGGGAGAAGATGTAGAATGAGGTATGGGAGAAGATGTAAGATGAGGTATGGGAGAAGATGTAGGATGGGGTATGGGAGAAGATGTAGGATGAGGTATGGGAGAAGATGTAGGATGAGGTATGGGAGAAGATGTAAGATGAGGTATGGGAGAAGATGTAGGATGAGGTATGGGAGAAGATGTAGGATGAGGTATGGGAGAAGATGTAGTGTGAGGTATGGGAGAAGATGTAGGATGAGGTATGGGAGAAGATGTAGGATGAGGTATGAGAGGAGGTGTAGGATGAGGTATGGGAGAAGGTGTAGGATGAGGTATGGTAGAAGATGTAGGATGAGGTATGGGAGAAGATGTAGGATGAGGTATGGTAGAAGATGTAGGATGGGGTATGGGAGAGGATGTAGGATGAGGTATGGGAGAAGATGTAGGATGAGGTATAGGAGAAGATGTAGGATGAGGTATTGGAGAAGATGTAGGATGAGGTATGGTAGAAGATGTAGGATGAGGTATGGGAGAAGATGTACGATGAGGTATGGTTGAAGATGTAGGATGCAGTATGGGAGAGGATGTAGGATGAGGTATGGGAGAGGATGTAGGATGAGGTATGGGAGAGGATGTAGGATGAGGTATGGGAGAAGATGTAGGATGAGGTATAGGAGAAGATGTAGGATGAGGTATGGGAGAAAATGTAGGACGAGTTATAGGAGAAGATGGAGGATGAGGTATGGGAGAAGATGTAGGATGAGGTATGGGAGAAGATGTAGGATGAGGTATGGGAGAAGATGTAGGATGAGGCATGGAAGGAGATGTAGGATGAGGTATGGGAGAAGATGTAGGAAGAGGTATGGGAGAAGATGTAGGATGAGGTATGGGAGAAGATGTAGGATGAGGTATGGGAGAAGATGTAGGATGAGGTATGGAAGGAGATGTAGGATGAGGTATGGAAGGAGATGTAGTATGAGGTATGGGAGAAGATGTAGGATGAGGTATAGGAGAAGATGTAGGATGAGGTATGAGAGTAGGTGCAGGATGAGGTATGGGAGAAGATGTAGGATGAGGTATGAGAGGAGGTGTAGGATGAGGTATGGGAGAAGATGTAGGATGAGGTATGGGAGAAGATGTAGGATGAGGTATGGGAGAAAATGTAGGATGAGGTATAGGAGAAGGAAGATGTAGGATGAGGTATGGGAGAAGATTTAGGATGGGGTATGGGAGAAGATGTAGGATGAGGTATGGTAGAAGATGTAGGATGAGGTATGGGAGAAGATGTAGGATGAGGTATGGGAGAAGATGTAGGATGAGGTATGAGAGGAGGTGTAGGATGAGGTATGGTAGAAGATGTAGGATGAGGTATGGTAGAAGATGTAGGATGGGGTAAGGGAGAAGATGTAGGATGGGGTATGGGAGAAGATGTAGGATGAGGTATGGGAGAAGATGTAGGATGAGGTATGGGAGAAGATGTAGGATGAGGTATTGTAGAAGATGTAGGATGAGATGTGGGAGAATATGTAGGATGAGGTATGGGAGAAGATGTAGGATGAGGTATTGGAGAATATGTAGGATGAGGTATAGGAGAAGATGTAGGATGAGGTATGGGAGAAGATGTAGGATGAGGTATGGGAGAAGATGTAGGATGAGGTATGGGAGAAGATGTAGGATGAGGTATGGTAGAAGATGTAGGATGAGGTATGGGAGAAGATGTAGGATGGGGTATGGGAGAAGATGTAGGATGAGGTATGGGAGAAGATGTAGGATGAGGTATGGGAGAAGATGTAGGATGAGGTATGGTAGAAGATGTAGGATGAGGTGTGGGAGAAGATGTAGGATGAGGTATGGGAGAAGATGTTGGATGAGGTATGGTAGAAGATGTAAGATGAGGTATGGGAGAAGATGTAGGATGAGGTATGGGAGAGGATGTAGGATGAGGTATGGGAGAAGATGTAGTGTGAGGTATGGGAGAAGATGTAAGATGAGGTATGGGAGAAGATGTAGGATGAGGTATGAGAGGAGGTGTAGGATGAGGTATGGGAGAAGGTGTAGGATGAGGTATGGTAGAAGATGTAGGATGAGGTATGGGAGAAGATGTAGGATGAGGTATGGTAGAAGATGTAGGATGGGGTATGGGAGAGGATGTAGGATGAGGTATGGGAGAAGATGTAGGATGAGGTATAGGAGAAGATGTAGGATGAGGTATGGGAGAAGATGTAGGATGAGGTATGGTAGAAGATGTAGGATGAGGTATGGGAGAAGATGTACGATGAGGTATGGTTGAAGATGTAGGATGCAGTATGGGAGAGGATGTAGGATGAGGTATGGGAGAGGATGTAGGATGAGGTATGGGAGAGGATGTAGGATGAGGTATGGGAGAAGATGTAGGATGAGGTATAGGAGAAGATGTAGGATGAGGTATGGGAGAAAATGTAGGACGAGTTATAGGAGAAGATGGAGGATGAGGTATGGGAGAAGATGTAGGATGAGGTATGGGAGAAGATGTAGGATGAGGTTTAGGAGAAGATGTAGGATGAGGTATGGGAGAAGATGTAGGATGAGGTATGGGAGAAGATGTAGGATAAGGTATGGGAGAAGATGTAGGATGAGGTATGGGAGAAAATGTGGGACGAGTTATAGGAGAAGATGGAGGATGAGGTATGGGAGAAGATGTAGGATGAGGTATGGGAGAAGATGTAGGATGAGGTTTAGGAGAAGATGTAGGATGATGTATGGGAGAAGATGTAGGATGAGGTATGGGAGAAGATGTAGGATAAGGTATGGGAGAAGATGTAGGATGAGGTATGGGAGAAGATGTAGGAAGAGGTATGGGAGAAGATGTAGGATGAGGTATGGGAGAAGATGTAGGATGAGGTATGGGAGAAGATGTAGGATGAGGCATGGAAGGAGATGTAGGATGAGGTATGGGAGAAGATGTAGGATGAGGTATGGGAGAAGATGTAGGATGAGGTATGGGAGAAGATGTAGGATGAGGTATGGGAGAAGATGTAGAATGAGGTATGGGAGAAGATGTAGGAAGAGGTATGGGAGAAGATGTAGGATGAGGTATGGGAGAAGATGTAGGATGAGGTATGGGAGAAGATGTAGGATGAGGTATGGGAGAAGATGTAGGATGAGGTATGGGAGAAGATGTAGGATGAGGTATGGGAGAAGATGTAGGATGAGGTATGGTAGAAGATGTAGGATGGGGTATGGGAAAGGATGTAGGATGAGGTATGGTAGAAGATGTAGGATGAGGTATGGGAGAAGATGTAGGATGAGGTATGGTAGAAGATGTAGGATGGGGTATGGGAGAGGATGTAGGATGAGGTATGGGAGAAGATGTAGGATGAGGTATAGGAGAAGATGTAGGATGAGGTATTGGAGAAGATGTAGGATGAGGTATGGTAGAAGATGTAGGATGAGGTATGGGAGAAGATGTACGATGAGGTATGGTTGAAGATGTAGGATGCATTATGGGAGAGGATGTAGGATGAGGTATGGGAGAGGATGTAGGATGAGGTATGGGAGAGGATGTAGGATGAGGTATGGGAGAAGATGTAGGATGAGGTATAGGAGAAGATGTAGGATGAGGTATGGGAGAAAATGTAGGACGAGTTATAGGAGAAGATGGAGGATGAGGTATGGGAGAAGATCTAGGATGAGGTATGGGAGAAGATGTAGGATGAGGTTTAGGAGAAGATGTAGGATGAGGTATGGGAGAAGATGTAGGATGAGGTATGGGAGAAGATGTAGGATAAGGTATGGGAGAAGATGTAGGATGAGGTATGGGAGAAGATGTAGGAAGAGGTATGGGAGAAGATGTAGGATGAGGTATGGGAGAAGATGTAGGATGAGGTATGGGAGAAGATGTAGGATGAGGCATGGAAGGAGATGTAGGATGAGGTATGGGAGAAGATGTAGGATGAGGTATGGGAGAAGATGTAGGATGAGGTATGGGAGAAGATGTAGGATGAGGTATGGGAGAAGATGTAGAATGAGGTATGGGAGAAGATGTAGGAAGAGGTATGGGAGAAGATGTAGTATGAGGTATGGGAGAAGATGTAGGATGAGGTATGGGAGAAGATGTAGGATGAGGTATGGGAGAAGATGTAGGATGAGGTATGGGAGAAGATGTAGGATGAGGTATGGGAGAAGATGTAGGATGAGGTATAGGAGAAGATGTAGGATGGGGTATGGGAGAAGATGTAGGATGAGGTATAGGAGAAGATGTAGGATGGGGTATGGGAGAAGATGTAGGATGAGGTATGGGAGAAAATGTAGGATGAGGTATGGGAGAAGATGTAGGATGAGGTATGGAAGGAGATGTAGGATGAGGTATGGAAGGAGATGTAGTATGAGGTATGGGAGAAGATGTAGGATGAGGTATAGGAGAAGATGTAGGATGAGGTATGAGAGGAGGTGTAGGATGAGGTATGGGAGAAGATGTAGGATGAGGTATGAGAGGAGGTTTAGGATGAGGTATGGGAGAAGATGTAGGATGAGGTATGAGAGAAGGTGTAGGATGAGGTATGGGAGAAGATGTAGGATGAGGTATGGGAAAAGATGTAGGATGAGGTATGGGAGAAGATGTAGGATGAGGTATGGGAGAAGATGTAGGATGAGGTATGGGAGAAGATGTAGGAAGAGGTATGGGAGAAGATGTAGGATGAGGTATGGGAGAAGATGTAGGATGAGGTATGGGAGAAGATGTAGGATGAGGTATGGAAGGAGATGTAGGATGAGGTATGGGAGAAGATGTAGGATGAGGTATAGGAGAAGATGTAGGATGAGGTATGGGAGAAGATGTAGGATGGGGTATGGGAGAAGATGTAGGATGAGGTATGGGAGAAGATGTAGGATGAGGTATGGGAGAAGATGTAGGAAGAGGTATGGGAGAAGATGTAGGATGAGGTATGGGAGAAGATGTAGGATGAGGTATGGGAGAAGATGTAGGATGAGGTATGGAAGGAGATGTAGGATGAGGTATGGAAGGAGATGTAGTATGAGGTATGGGAGAAGATGTAGGATGAGGTATGAGAGGAGGTGTAGGATGAGGTATGGGAGAAGATGTAGGATGAGGTATGAGAGGAGGTGTAGGATGAGGTATGGGAGAAGATGTAGGATGAGGTATGGGAGAAGATGTAGGATGAGGTATGGGAGAAAATGTAGGATGAGGTATAGGAGAAGGAAGATGTAGGATGAGGTATGGGAGAAGATTTAGGATGGGGTATGGGAGAAGATGTAGGATGAGGTATGGTAGAAGATGTAGGATGAGGTATGGGAGAAGATGTAGGATGAGGTATGGGAGAAGATGTAGGATGAGGTATGAGAGGAGGTGTAGGATGAGGTATGGTAGAAGATGTAGGATGAGGTATGGTAGAAGATGTAGGATGGGGTAAGGGAGAAGATGTAGGATGGGGTATGGGAGAAGATGTAGGATGAGGTATGGGAGAAGATGTAGGATGAGGTATGGGAGAAGATGTAGGATGAGGTATTGTAGAAGATGTAGGATGAGATGTGGGAGAATATGTAGGATGAGGTATGGGAGAAGATGTAGGATGAGGTATGGTAGAAGATGTAGGATGAGGTATGGGAGAAGATGTAGGATGAGGTATTGGAGAATATGTAGGATGAGGTATAGGAGAAGATGTAGGATGAGGTATGGGAGAAGATGTAGGATGAGGTATGGGAGAAGATGTAGGATGAGGTATGGGAGAAGATGTAGGATGAGGTATGGTAGAAGATGTAGGATGAGGTATGGGAGAAGATGTAGGATGGGGTATGGGAGAAGATGTAGGATGAGGTATGGGAGAAGATGTAGGATGAGGTATGGGAGAAGATGTAGGATGAGGTATGGTAGAAGATGTAGGATGAGGTGTGGGAGAAGATGTAGGATGAGGTATGGGAGAAGATGTTGGATGAGGTATGGTAGAAGATGTAGGATGAGGTATGGGAGAAGATGTAGGATGAGGTATGGGAGAAGATGTAGGATGAGGTATGGGAGAAGATGTAGGATGAGGTATGGTAGAAGATGTAGGATGAGGTATGGGAGAAGATGTAGGATGAGGTATGGGAGAAGATGTAGGATGAGGTATGGGAGGAGGTGTAGGATGAGGTATGGTAGAAGATGTAGGATGAGGTATGGTAGAAAATGTAGGATGGGGTATGGGAGAAGATGTAGGATGGGGTATGGGAGAAGATGTAGGATGAGGTATGGGAGAAGATGTAGGATGGGGTATGGGAGAAGATGTAGAATGAGGTATGGGAGAAGATGTAGAATGAGGTATGGGAGAAGATGTAGGATGAGGTATAGGAGAAGATGTAGGATGAGGTATGGGAGAAGATGTAGGATGAGGTATTGGAGAAGATGTAGGATGAGGTATGGGAGAAGATGTAGGATGAGGTATGGGAGAAGATGTAGGATGAGGTATGGGAGAAGATGTAGGATGAGGTATGGGAGAAGATGTAGGATGAGGTATGGGAGAAGATGTAGGATGAGGTATGGGAGAAGATGTAGGATGAGGTATTGGAGAAGATGTAGGATGAGGTATGGGAGAAGATGTAGGATGAGGTATGGGAGAAGATGTAGGATGAGGTATGGGAGAAGATGTAGGATGAGGTATGGAAGGAGGTTAGAATGAAATATGGGAGGTGTAGGATGAAGTATAGGAAGAGGTTTAGGATGAGATGTTGTAGAGATATGGGAAGAGGTGTAGGATGAAGTATGGGAGAAGATGTAGGATGAGGTATAGGAGAAGATGTAGGATGAGGTATGGGAGAAGATGTAGGATGAGGTATGAGAGGAGGTGTAGGATGAGGTATTGTAGAAGATGTAGGATGAGGTATGGGAGAAGATGTAGGATGAGGTATGGGAGAAGATGTAGGATGAGGTATAGGAGAAGATGTAGGATGAGGTATGGGAGAAGATGTAGAATGAGGTATTGGAGAAGATGTAGGATGAGGTATGGAGAAGATGTAGGATGAGGTATGGGAGAAGATGTAGGATGAGGTATGGAAGAAGATGTAGGATGAGGTATGGAAGGAGGTTTAGAATGAAATATGGGAGGTGTAGGATGAAGTATAGGAAGAGGTTTAGGATGAGATGTTGTAGAGATATGGGAAGAGGTGTAGGATGAAGTATGGGAGAAGATGTAGGATGAGGTATAGGAGAAGATGTAGGATGAGGTATGGGAGAAGATGTAGGATGAGGTATGAGAGGAGGTGTAGGATGAGGTATGGTAGAAGATGTAGGATGAGGTATGGGAGAAGATGTAGGATGAGGTATGGGAGAAGATGTAGGATGAGGTATGAGAGGAGGTATAGGATGAGGTATGGTAGAAGATGTAGGATGAGGTATGGGAGAGATGTAGAATGAGGTATGAGAGGAGGTGTAGGATAAGGTATGGGAAGAGGTGTAGGATGAGGTATGGGAGAAGATGTAGGATGAGGTATGGGAGAAGATGTAGGATGAGATATAGGAGAAGATGTAGGATGAGGTATGGGAGAAGATGTAGATGAGGTATGGGAGAAGATGTAGGATGAGGTATGGGAGAAGATGTAGGATGGGGTATGGGAGAAGATGTAGGATGAGGTATGGGAGAAGATGTAGGATGAGGTATGGGAGAAGATGTAGGATGAGGTATAGGAGAAGATGTAGGATGAGGTATGGGAGAAGATGTAGGATGAGGTATGGGAGAAGATGTAGGATGAGGTATGGTAGAAGATGTGGATGAGGTATAGGAGAAGATGTAGGATGAGGTATGGGAGGAGATGTAGGATGAGGTATGGGAGAAGATGTAGGATGAGGTATGGTAGAAGATGTAGGATGAGGTATGGGAGAAGATGTAGGATGAGGTATGGAAGGAGGGTTAGAATGAAATATGGGAGGTGTAGGATGAAGTATAGGAAGAGGTTTAGGATGAGATGTTGTAGAGATATGGGAGAAGATGTAGGATGAGGAATGGGAGAAGATGTAGGATGAGGTATGGGAGAAGATGTAGGATGAGGTATGGGAGAAGATGTAGGATGAGGTATGGGAGAAGATGTAGGATGAGGTATGGGAGAAGATGTAGGATGAGGTATGGGAGAAGATGTAGGATGGGGTATGGGAGAAGATGTAGGATGAGGTATGGGAGAAGATGTAGGGTGAGGTATGGGAGGAGATGTAGGATGGGGTATGGGAGAAGATGTAGGATGGGGTATGGGAGAAGGTGTAGGATGAGGTATGGGAGAAGATGTAGGATGAGGTATGGGAGAAGATGTAGGATGAGGTATGGGAGAAGATGTAGGATGAGGTATGGGAGAAGATGTAGGATGAGGTATGGGAGAAGATGTAGGATGAGGTATGGGAGAAGATGTAGGATGAGGTATGGGAGAAGATGTAGGATGAGGTATGGGAGAAGATGTAGGATGAGGTATAGGAGAAGATGTAGGATGAGGTATGGGAGGAGATGTAGGATGAGGTATGGGAGAAGATGTAGGATGAGGTATGGTAGAAGATGTAGGATGAGGTATGGGAGAAGATGTAAGATGAGGTATGGTAGAAAATGTAGGACGAGGTATGGAAGAAGATGTAGGATGAGGTATGGGAGAAGATGTAGAATGAGGTATGGGAGAAGATGTAAGATGAGGTATGGGAGAAGATGTAGGATGGGGTATGGGAGAAGATGTAGGATGAGGTATGGGAGAAGATGTAGGATGAGGTATGGGAGAAGATGTAAGATGTGGTATGGGAGAAGATGTAGGATGAGGTATGGGAGAAGATGTAGGATGAGGTATGGGAGAAGATGTAGAATGAGGTATGGGAGAAGATGTAGGATGAGGTATGGGAGAAGATGTAGGATGAGGTATGAGAGGAGGTGTAGGATGAGGTATGGGAGAAGGTGTAGGATGAGGTATGGTAGAAGATGTAGGATGAGGTATGGGAGAAGATGTAGGATGAGGTATGGTAGAAGATGTAGGATGGGGTATGGGAGAGGATGTAGATGAGGATGGGAAGATGTAGATGAGGTATAGGAGAGATGTAGGATGAGGTATTGGAGAAGATGTAGGATGAGGTATGGGAGAAGATGTAGGATGAGGTATGGGAGAAGATGTACGATGAGGTATGGTTGAAGATGTAGGATGCGGTATGGGAGAGGATGTAGGATGAGGTATGGGAGAGGATGTAGGATGAGGTATGGGAGAGGATGTAGGATGAGGTATGGGAGAAGATGTAGGATGAGGTATAGGAGAAGATGTAGGATGAGGTATGGGAGAAAATGTAGGACGAGTTATAGGAGAAGATGGAGGATGAGGTATGGGAGAAGATGTAGGATGAGGTATGGGAGAAGATGTAGGATGAGGTTTAGGAGAAGATGTAGGATGAGGTATGGGAGAAGATGTAGGATGAGGTATGGGAGGAGATGTAGGATGAGGTATGGGAGAAGATGTAGGATGAGGTATAGGAGAAGATGTAGGATGAGGTATGGGAGAAGATGTAGGATGAGGTATGGGAGAAGATGTAGGATGAGGTATGGGAGAAGATGTAGGATGAGGTATGGGAGAAGATGTAGGATGAGGTATAGGAGAAGATGTAGGATGAGGTATGGGAGAGATGTAGGATGATGGATTGGAGAAGATGTAGGATGAGGTATGGGAGAAGATGTAGGATGAGGTGTGGGAGAAGATGAAGGATGAGGTATGCGAGAAGATGTAGATGAGGTATGGAAGGAGGTTTAGAATGAATATGGGAGGTGTAGGATGAAGTATAGGAAGAGGTTTAGGATGAGATGTTGTAGAGATGTGGGAAGAGGTGTAGGATGAAGTATGGGAGAAGATGTAGGATGAGGTATAGGAGAAGATGTAGGATGAGGTATGGGAGAAGATGTAGATGAGGTATGAGAGGAGGTGTAGGATGAGGTATGGTAGAAGATGTGGGAAGAGGTGTAGGATGAAGTATGGGAGAGATGTAGGATGAGGTATAGGAGAAGATGTAGGATGAGGTATGGGAGAAGATGTAGGATGAGGTATGAGAGGAGGTGTAGGATGAGGTATGGTAGAAGATGTAGGATGAGGTATGGGAGAAGATGTAGGATGAGGTATGGGAGAAGATGTAGGATGAGGTATAGGAGAAGATGTAGGATGAGGTATGGGAGAAGATGTAGGATGAGGTATTGGAGAAGATGTAGGATGAGGTATGGGAGAAGATGTAGGATGAGGTATGGGAGAAGATGTAGGATGAGGTATGGGAGTAGATGTAGGATGAGGTATGGAAGGAGGTTTAGAATGAATATGGGAGGTGTAGGATGAAGTATAGGAAGAGGTTTAGGATGAGATGTTGTAGAGATATGGGAAGAGGTGTAGGATGAAGTATGGGAGAAGATGTAGGATGAGGTATAGGAGAAGATGTAGGATGAGGTATGGGAGAAGATGTAGGATGAGGTATGAGAGGAGGTGTAGGGATGAGTAATGGTAGAAGATGTAGGATGAGGTATGGGAGAAGATGTAGGATGAGGTATGGGAGAAGATGTAGGTGAGGTATGAGAGGAGGTATAGGATGAGGTATGGTAGAGATGTAGGATGAGGTATGGGAGAAGATGTAGAATGAGGTATGAGAGGAGGTGTAGGATAAGGTATGGGAAGAGGTGTAGAATGAGGTATGGGAGAAGATGTAGGATGAGGTATGGGAGAAGATGTAGGATGAGATATAGGAGAAGATGTAGGATGAGGTATGGGAGAAGATGTAGGATGAGGTATGGGAGAAGATGTAGGATGAGGTATGGAGAAGATGTAGGATGAGGTATGGGAGAAGATGTAGGATGAGGTAGGAGAGAAGATGTAGGATGAGGTATAGGAGAAGATGTAGGATGAGGTATGGGAGAATATGTAGGATGAGGTATGGTAGAAGATGTAGGATGAGGTATAGGAGAAGATGTAGGATGAGGTATGGGAGGAGATGTAGGATGAGGGTATGGGAGAAGATGTAGGATGAGGTATGGTAGAAGATGTAGGATGAGGTATGAGAGAAGATGTAAGATGAGGTATGGTAGAGATGTAGGATGAGGTATGGGAGAAGATGTAGGATGAGGTATAGGAGAAGATGTAGGATGGGGTATGGGAGAAGATGTAGGATGAGGTATGGGAGGAGATGTAGGATGAGGTATGGGAGAAGATGTAGGATGAGGTATGGGAGAGGATGTAGGATGAGGTATGGGAGAAGATGTAGGATGAGGTATGGGAGAAGATGTAGGATGAGGTATGGGAGAAGATGTAGAATGAGGTATGGGAGAAGATGTAGGATGAGGTATGGGAGAAGATGTAGGATGAGGTATGGGAGAAGATGTAGGCTGAGGTATGGAGAAGATGTAGGATGAGGTATGGGAGAAGATGTAGGAAGAGGTTTGGGAGAAAATGTAGGATGAGGTATGGGAGAAGATGTAGGATGAGGTATAGGAGAAGATGTAGGATGAGGTATGGGAGGAGATGCAGGATGAGGTATGGGAGAAGATGTAGGATGAGGTATGGTAGAAGATGTAGGATGAGGTATGGGAGAAGATGTAAGATGAGGTATGGTAGAAGATGTAGGATGAGGTATGGAAGAAGATGTAGGATGAGGTATGGGAGAAGATGTAGAATGAGGTATGGGAGAAGATGTAAGATGAGGTATGGGAGAAGATGTAGGATGGGGTATGGGAGAAGATGTAGGATGAGGTATGGGAGAAGATGTAGGATGAGGTATGGGAGAAGATGTAAGATGAGGTATGGGAGAAGATGTAGGATGAGGTATGGGAGAAGATGTAGGATGAGGTATGGGAGAAGATGTAGTGTGAGGTATGGGAGAAGATGTAGGATGAGGTATGGGAGAAGATGTAGGATGAGGTATGAGAGGAGGTGTAGGATGAGGTATGGGAGAAGGTGTAGGATGAGGTATGGTAGAAGATGTAGGATGAGGTATGGGAGAAGATGTAGGATGAGGTATGGTAGAAGATGTAGGATGGGGTATGGGAGAGGATGTAGGATGAGGTATGGGAGAAGATGTAGGATGAGGTATAGGAGAAGATGTAGGATGAGGTATTGGAGAAGATGTAGGATGAGGTATGGTAGAAGATGTAGGATGAGGTATGGGAGAAGATGTACGATGAGGTATGGTTGAAGATGTAGGATGCAGTATGGGAGAGGATGTAGGATGAGGTATGGGAGAGGATGTAGGATGAGGTATGGGAGAGGATGTAGGATGAGGTATGGGAGAAGATGTAGGATGAGGTATAGGAGAAGATGTAGGATGAGGTATGGGAGAAAATGTAGGACGAGTTATAGGAGAAGATGGAGGATGAGGTATGGGAGAAGATGTAGGATGAGGTATGGGAGAAGATGTAGGATGAGGTTTAGGAGAAGATGTAGGATGAGGTATGGGAGAAGATGTAGGATGAGGTATGGGAGAAGATGTAGGATAAGGTATGGGAGAAGATGTAGGATGAGGTATGGGAGAAGATGTAGGAAGAGGTATGGGAGAAGATGTAGGATGAGGTATGGGAGAAGATGTAGGATGAGGTATGGGAGAAGATGTAGGATGAGGCATGGAAGGAGATGTAGTATGAGGTATGGGAGAAGATGTAGGATGAGGTATGGGAGAAGATGTGGATGAGGTATGGGAGAAGATGTAGGATGAGGTATGGGAGAAGATGTAGAATGAGGTATGGGAGAAGATGTAGGAAGAGGTATGGGAGAAGATGTAGGATGAGGTATGGGAGAAGATGTAGGATGAGGTATGGGAGAAGATGTAGGATGAGGTATGGGAGAAAGATGGTAGGATGAGGTATGGAGAAGATGTAGGATGAGGTATGGGAGAAGATGTAGGATGAGGTATAGGAGAAGATGTAGGATGGGGTATGGGAGAAGATGTGGATGAGGTATAGGAGAAGATGTAGGATGGGGTATG
Source organism: Rana muscosa (assembly GCA_029206835.1). NCBI lineage: Eukaryota > Metazoa > Chordata > Amphibia > Anura > Ranidae > Rana > Rana muscosa. Next base: position 3,014,488 of record JARGYO010005627.1, read on the forward strand.
GGAGAAGATGTAGGATGAGGTATGGGAGAAGATGTAGGATGAGGTATGGGAGAAGATGTAGGATGAGGTATGGAAGGAGATGTAGGATGAGGTATGGAAGGAGATGTAGTATGAGGTATGGGAGAAGATGTAGGATGAGGTATAGGAGAGATGTAGGATGAGGTATGAGAGGAGGTGTAGGATGAGGTATGGGAGAAGATGTAGGATGAGGTATGAGAGGAGGTTTAGGATGAGGTATGGGAGAAGATGTAGGATGAGGTATGAGAGAAGGTGTAGGATGAGGTATGGGAGAAGATGTAGGTTGAGGTATGGGAAAAGATGTAGGATGAGGTATGGGAGAAGATGTAGGATGAGGTATGGGAGAAGATGTAGGATGAGGTATGGGAGAAGATGTAGGAAGAGGTATGGGAGAAGATGTAGGATGAGGTATGGGAGAAGATGTAGGATGAGGTATGGGAGAAGATGTAGGATGAGGTATGGAAGGAGATGTAGGATGAGGTATGGAGAAGATGTAGGATGAGGTATAGGAGAAGATGTAGGATGAGGTATGGGAGAAGATGTAGGATGAGGTATGGGAGAAGATGTAGGATGAGGTATGGGAGAAGATGTAGGATGAGGTATGGGAGAAGATGTAGGAAGAGGTATGGGAGAAGATGTAGGATGAGGTATGGGAGAAGATGTAGGATGAGGTATGGGAGAAGATGTAGGATGAGGTATGGAGGAGATGTAGGATGAGGTATGGAAGGAGATGTAGTATGAGGTATGGGAGAAGATGTAGGATGAGGTATAGGAGAAGATGTAGGATGAGGTATGAGAGTAGGTGCAGGATGAGGTATGGGAGAAGATGTAGGATGAGGTATGAGAGGAGGTGTAGGATGAGGTATGGGAGAAGATGTAGGATGAGGTATGGAGAAGATGTAGGATGAGGTATGGGAGAAAATGTAGGATGAGGTATAGGAGAAGGAAGATGAGGATGAGGTATGGGAGAAGATTTAGGATGGGGTATGGGAGAAGATGTAGGATGAGGTATGGTAGAAGATGTAGGATGAGGTATGGGAGAAGATGTAGGATGAGGTATGGGAGAAGATGTAGGATGAGGTATGAGAGGAGGTGTAGGATGAGGTATGGTAGAAGATGTAGGATGAGGTATGGTAGAAGATGTAGGATGGGGTAAGGGAGAAGATGTAGGATGGGGTATGGGAGAAGATGTAGGATGAGGTATGGGAGAAGATGTAGGATGAGGTATGGGAGAAGATGTAGGATGAGGTATTGTAGAAGATGTAGGATGAGATGTGGGAGAATATGTAGGATGAGGTATGGGAGAAGATGTAGGATGAGGTATGGTAGAAGATGTAGGATGAGGTATGGGAGAAGATGTAGGATGAGGTATTGGAGAATATGTAGGATGAGGTATAGGAGAAGATGTAGGATGAGGTATGGGAGAAGATGTAGGATGAGGTATGGGAGAAGATGTAGGATGAGGTATGGGAGAAGATGTAGGATGAGGTATGGTAGAAGATGTAGGATGAGGTATGGGAGAAGATGTAGGATGGGGTATGGGAGAAGATGTAGGATGAGGTATGGGAGAAGATGTAGGATGAGGTATGGGAGAAGATGTAGGATGAGGTATGGTAGAAGATGTAGGATGAGGTGTGGGAGAAGATGTAGGATGAGGTATGGGAGAAGATGTTGGATGAGGTATGGTAGAAGATGTAGATGAGGTATGGGAGAAGATGTAGGATGAGGTATGGGAGAAGATGTAGGATGAGGTATGGGAGAAGATGTAGTGTGAGGTATGGGAGAAGATGTAAGATGAGGTATGGGAGAAGATGTAGGATGAGGTATGAGAGGAGGTGTAGGATGAGGTATGGAGAAGGTGTAGGATGAGGTATGGTAGAAGATGTAGATGAGGTATGGGAGAAGATGTAGGATGAGGTATGGTAGAAGATGTAGGATGGGGTATGGGAGAAGATGTAGGATGAGGTATGGTAGAAGATGTAGGATGAGGTATGGGAGAAGATGTACGATGAGGTATGGTTGAAGATGTAGGATGCAGTATGGGAGAGGATGTAGGATGAGGTATGGGAGAGGATGTAGGATGAGGTATGGGAGAGGATGTAGGATGAGGTATGGGAGAAGATGTAGGATGAGGTATAGGAGAAGATGTAGGATGAGGTATGGGAGAAATGTAGGACGAGTTATAGGAGAAGATGGAGGATGAGGTATGGGAGAAGATGTAGGATGAGGTATGGGAGAAGATGTAGGATGAGGTTTAGGAGAAGATGTAGGATGAGGTATGGGAGAAGATGTAGGATGAGGTATGGGAGAAGATGTAGGATAAGGTATGGGAGAAGATGTAGGATGAGGTATGGGAGAAAATGTAGACGAGTTATAGGAGAAGATGGAGGATGAGGTATGGGAGAAGATGTAGGATGAGGTATGGGAGAAGATGTAGGATGAGGTTTAGGAGAAGATGTAGGATGAGGTATGGGAGAAGATGTAGGATGAGGTATGGGAGAAGATGTAGGATAAGGTATGGGAGAAGATGTAGGATGAGGTATGGGAGAAGATGTAGGAAGAGGTATGGGAGAAGATGTAGGATGAGGTATGGGAGAAGATGTAGGATGAGGTATGGGAGAAGATGTAGGATGAGGCATGGAAGGAGATGTAGGATGAGGTATGGGAGAAGATGTAGGATGAGGTATGGGAGAAGATGTAGGATGAGGTATGGGAGAAGATGTAGGATGAGGTATGGGAGAAGATGTAGAATGAGGTATGGGAGAAGATGTAGGAAGAGGTATGGGAGAAGATGTAGGATGAGGTATGGGAGAAGATGTAGGATGAGGTATGGGAGAAGATGTAGGATGAGGTATGGGAGAAGATGTAGGATGAGGTATGGGAGAAGATGTAGGATGAGGTATGGGAGAAGATGTAGGATGAGGTATGGTAGAAGATGTAGGATGGGGTATGGGAAAGGATGTAGGATGAGGTATGGTAGAAGATGTAGGATGAGGTATGGGAGAAGATGTAGGATGAGGTATGGTAGAAGATGTAGGATGGGGTATGGGAGAGGATGTAGGATGAGGTATGGGAGAAGATGTAGGATGAGGTATAGGAGAAGATGTAGGATGAGGTATTGGAGAAGATGTAGGATGAGGTATGGTAGAAGATGTAGGATGAGGTATGGGAGAAGATGTACGATGAGGTATGGTTGAAGATGTAGGATGCAGTATGGGAGAGGATGTAGGATGAGGTATGGGAGAGGATGTAGGATGAGGTATGGGAGAGGATGTAGGATGAGGTATGGGAGAAGATGTAGGATGAGGTATAGGAGAAGATGTAGGATGAGGTATGGGAGAAAATGTAGGACGAGTTATAGGAGAAGATGGAGGATGAGGTATGGGAGAAGATCTAGGATGAGGTATGGGAGAAGATGTAGGATGAGGTTTAGGAGAAGATGTAGGATGAGGTATGGGAGAAGATGTAGGATGAGGTATGGGAGAAGATGTAGGATAAGGTATGGGAGAAGATGTAGGATGAGGTATGGGAGAAGATGTAGGAAGAGGTATGGGAGAAGATGTAGGATGAGGTATGGGAGAAGATGTAGGATGAGGTATGGGAGAAGATGTAGGATGAGGCATGGAAGGAGATGTAGGATGAGGTATGGGAGAAGATGTAGGATGAGGTATGGGAGAAGATGTAGGATGAGGTATGGGAGAAGATGTAGGATGAGGTATGGGAGAAGATGTAGGATGAGGTATGGGAGAAGATGTAGGATGAGGTATGGGAGAAGATGTAGGATGAGGTATGGGAGAAGATGTAGGATGAGGTATGGGAGAAGATGTAGGATGAGGTATAGGAGAAGATGTAGGATGGGGTATGGGAGAAGATGTAGGATGAGGTATAGGAGAAGATGTAGGATGGGGTATGGGAGAAGATGTAGGATGAGGTATGGGAGAAGATGTAGGATGAGGTATGGGAGAAGATGTAGGATGAGGTATGGAAGGAGATGTAGGATGAGGTATGGAAGGAGATGTAGTATGAGGTATGGGAGAAGATGTAGGATGAGGTATAGGAGAAGATGTAGGATGAGGTATGAGAGGAGGTGTAGGATGAGGTATGGGAGAAGATGTAGGATGAGGTATGAGAGGAGGTTTAGGATGAGGTATGGGAGAAGATGTAGGATGACGTATGAGAGAAGGTGTAGGATGAGGTATGGGAGAAGATGTAGGATGAGGTATGGGAAAAGATGTAGGATGAGGTATGGGAGAAGATGTAGGATGAGGTATGGGAGAAGATGTAGGATGAGGTATGGGAGAAGATGTAGGAAGAGGTATGGGAGAAGATGTAGGATGAGGTATGGGAGAAGATGTAGGATGAGGTATGGGAGAAGATGTAGGATGAGGTATGGAAGGAGATGTAGGATGAGGTATGGGAGAAGATGTAGGATGAGGTATAGGAGAAGATGTAGGATGAGGTATGGGAGAAGATGTAGGATGGGGTATGGGAGAAGATGTAGGATGAGGTATGGGAGAAGATGTAGGATGAGGTATGGGAGAAGATGTAGGAAGAGGTATGGGAGAAGATGTAGGATGAGGTATGGGAGAAGATGTAGGATGAGGTATGGGAGAAGATGTAGGATGAGGTATGGAAGGAGATGTAGGATGAGGTATGGAAGGAGATGTAGTATGAGGTATGGGAGAAGATGTAGGATGAGGTATGAGAGGAGGTGTAGGATGAGGTATGGGAGAAGATGTAGGATGAGGTATGAGAGGAGGTGTAGGATGAGGTATGGGAGAAGATGTAGGATGAGGTATGGGAGAAGATGTAGGATGAGGTATGGGAGAAAATGTAGGATGAGGTATAGGAGAAGGAAGATGTAGGATGAGGTATGGGAGAAGATTTAGGATGGGGTATGGGAGAAGATGTAGGATGAGGTATGGTAGAAGATGTAGGATGAGGTATGGGAGAAGATGTAGGATGAGGTATGGGAGAAGATGTAGGATGAGGTATGAGAGGAGGTGTAGGATGAGGTATGGTAGAAGATGTAGGATGAGGTATGGTAGAAGATGTAGGATGGGGTAAGGGAGAAGATGTAGGATGGGGTATGGGAGAAGATGTAGGATGAGGTATGGGAGAAGATGTAGGATGAGGTATGGGAGAAGATGTAGGATGAGGTATTGTAGAAGATGTAGGATGAGATGTGGGAGAATATGTAGGATGAGGTATGGGAGAAGATGTAGGATGAGGTATGGTAGAAGATGTAGGATGAGGTATGGGAGAAGATGTAGGATGAGGTATTGGAGAATATGTAGGATGAGGTATAGGAGAAGATGTAGGATGAGGTATGGGAGAAGATGTAGGATGAGGTATGGGAGAAGATGTAGGATGAGGTATGGGAGAAGATGTAGGATGAGGTATGGTAGAAGATGTAGGATGAGGTATGGGAGAAGATGTAGGATGGGGTATGCGAGAAGATGTAGGATGAGGTATGGGAGAAGATGTAGGATGAGGTATGGGAGAAGATGTAGGATGAGGTATGGTAGAAGATGTAGGATGAGGTGTGGGAGAAGATGTAGGATGAGGTATGGGAGAAGATGTTGGATGAGGTATGGTAGAAGATGTAGGATGAGGTATGGGAGAAGATGTAGGATGAGGTATGGGAGAAGATGTAGGATGAGGTATGGGAGAAGATGTAGGATGAGGTATGGTAGAAGATGTAGGATGAGGTATGGGAGAAGATGTAGGATGAGGTATGGGAGAAGATGTAGGATGAGGTATGGGAGGAGGTGTAGGATGAGGTATGGTAGAAGATGTAGGATGAGGTATGGTAGAAAATGTAGGATGGGGTATGGGAGAAGATGTAGGATGGGGTATGGGAGAAGATGTAGGATGAGGTATGGGAGAAGATGTAGGATGGGGTATGGGAGAAGATGTAGAATGAGGTATGGGAGAAGATGTAGAATGAGGTATGGGAGAAGATGTAGGATGAGGTATAGGAGAAGATGTAGGATGAGGTATGGGAGAAGATGTAGGATGAGGTATTGGAGAAGATGTAGGATGAGGTATGGGAGAAGATGTAGGATGAGGTATGGGAGAAGATGTAGGATGAGGTATGGGAGAAGATGTAGGATGAGGTATGGGAGAAGATGTAGGATGAGGTATGGGAGAAGATGTAGGATGAGGTATGGGAGAAGATGTAGGATGAGGTATTGGAGAAGATGTAGGATGAGGTATGGGAGAAGATGTAGGATGAGGTATGGGAGAAGATGTAGGATGAGGTATGGGAGAAGATGTAGGATGAGGTATGGAAGGAGGTTTAGAATGAAATATGGGAGGTGTAGGATGAAGTATAGGAAGAGGTTTAGGATGAGATGTTGTAGAGATATGGGAAGAGGTGTAGGATGAAGTATGGGAGAAGATGTAGGATGAGGTATAGGAGAAGATGTAGGATGAGGTATGGGAGAAGATGTAGGATGAGGTATGAGAGGAGGTGTAGGATGAGGTATTGTAGAAGATGTAGGATGAGGTATGGGAGAAGATGTAGGATGAGGTATGGGAGAAGATGTAGGATGAGGTATAGGAGAAGATGTAGGATGAGGTATGGGAGAAGATGTAGAATGAGGTATTGGAGAAGATGTAGGATGAGGTATGGGAGAAGATGTAGGATGAGGTATGGGAGAAGATGTAGGATGAGGTATGGAAGAAGATGTAGGATGAGGTATGGAAGGAGGTTTAGAATGAAATATGGGAGGTGTAGGATGAAGTATAGGAAGAGGTTTAGGATGAGATGTTGTAGAGATATGGGAAGAGGTGTAGGATGAAGTATGGGAGAAGATGTAGGATGAGGTATAGGAGAAGATGTAGGATGAGGTATGGGAGAAGATGTAGGATGAGGTATGAGAGGAGGTGTAGGATGAGGTATGGTAGAAGATGTAGGATGAGGTATGGGAGAAGATGTAGGATGAGGTATGGGAGAAGATGTAGGATGAGGTATGGGAGAAGATGTAGAATGAGGTATGAGAGGAGGTGTAGGATAAGGTATGGGAAGAGGTGTAGGATGAGGTATGGGAGAAGATGTAGGATGAGGTATGGGAGAAGATGTAGGATGAGATATAGGAGAAGATGTAGGATGAGGTATGGGAGAAGATGTAGGATGAGGTATGGGAGAAGATGTAGGATGAGGTATGGGAGAAGATGTAGGATGGGGTATGGGAGAAGATGTAGGATGAGGTATGGGAGAAGATGTAGGATGAGGTATGGGAGAAGATGTAGGATGAGGTATAGGAGAAGATGTAGGATGAGGTATGGGAGAAGATGTAGGATGAGGTATGGGAGAAGATGTAGGATGAGGTATGGTAGAAGATGTAGGATGAGGTATAGGAGAAGATGTAGGATGAGGTATGGGAGGAGATGTAGGATGAGGTATGAGAGAAGATGTAGGATGAGGTATGGTAGAAGATGTAGGATGAGGTATGGGAGAAGATGTAAGATGAGGTATGGTAGAAGATGTAGGATGAGGTATGGGAGAAGATGTAGGATGAGGTATGGGAGAAGATGTAGAATGAGGTATGGGAGAAGATGTAAGATGAGGTATGGGAGAAGATGTAGGATGAGGTATGGAAGGAGGGTTAGAATGAAATATGGGAGGTGTAGGATGAAGTATAGGAAGAGGTTTAGGATGAGATGTTGTAGAGATATGGGAGAAGATGTAGGATGAGGAATGGGAGAAGATGTAGGATGAGGTATGGGAGAAGATGTAGGATGAGGTATGGGAGAAGATGTAGGATGAGGTATGGGAGAAGATGTAGGATGAGGTATGGGAGAAGATGTAGGATGAGGTATGGGAGAAGATGTAGGATGGGGTATGGGAGAAGATGTAGGATGAGGTATGGGAGAAGATGTAGGATGAGGTATGGGAGGAGATGTAGGATGGGGTATGGGAGAAGATGTAGGATGGGGTATGGGAGAAGGTGTAGGATGAGGTATGGGAGAAGATGTAGGATGAGGTATGGGAGAAGATGTAGGATGAGGTATGGGAGAAGATGTAGGATGAGGTATGGGAGAAGATGTAGGATGAGGTATGGGAGAAGATGTAGGATGAGGTATGGGAGAAGATGTAGGATGAGGTATGGGAGAAGATGTAGGATGGGGTATGGGAGAAGATGTAGGATGAGGTATGGGAGGAGGTGTAGGATGAGGTATGGAAGGAGATGTAGGATGAGGTATGGGAGAAGATGTAGGATGAGGTATAGGAGAAGATGTAGGATGAGGTATGGGAGAAGATGTAGGATGAGGTATGGGAGAAGATGTAGGATGAGGTATGGGAGAAGATGTAGGATGAGGTATGGGAGAAGATGTAGGATGAGGTATGGGAGGAGATGTAGGATGGGGTATGGGAGAAGATGTAGGATGGGGTATGTGAGAAGGTGTAGGATGAGGTATGGGAGAAGATGTAGGATGAGGTATGGGAGAAGATGTAGGATGAGGTATGGGAGAAGATGTAGGATGAGGTATGGGAGAAGATGTAGGATGAGGTATGGGAGAAGATGTAGGATGGGGTATGGGAGAAGATGTAGGATGAGGTATGGGAGAAGATGTAGGATGAGGTATGGGAGAAGATGTAGGATGGGGTATGGGAGAAGATGTAGGATGAGGTATGGGAGGAGGTGTAGGATGAGGTATGGAAGGAGATGTAGGATGAGGTATGGGAGAAGATGTAGGATGAGGTATAGGAGAAGATGTAGGATGAGGTATGGGAGAAGATGTAGGATGAGGTATGGGAGAAGATGTAGGATGAGGTATGGGAGAAGATGTAGGATGAGGTATGGGAGAAGATGTAGGATGAGGTATTGGAGAAGATGTAGGATGAGGTATGGGAGAAGATGTAGGATGAGGTATGGGAGAAGATGTAGGATGAGGTATGGGAGAAGATGTAGGATGAGGTATGGAAGGAGGTTTAGAATGAAATATGGGAGGTGTAGGATGAAGTATAGGAAGAGGTTTAGGATGAGATGTTGTAGAGATATGGGAAGAGGTGTAGGATGAAGTATGGGAGAAGATGTAGGATGAGGTATAGGAGAAGATGTAGGATGAGGTATGGGAGAAGATGTAGGATGAGGTATGAGAGGAGGTGTAGGATGAGGTATGGTAGAAGATGTAGGATGAGGTATGGGAGAAGATGTAGAATGAGGTATGGGAGAAGATGTAGGATGAGGTATAGGAGAAGATGTAGGATGAGGTATGGGAGAAGATGTAGGATGAGGTATTGGAGAAGATGTAGGATGAGGTATGGGAGAAGATGTAGGATGAGGTATGGGAGAAGATGTAGGATGAGGTATGGGAGAAGATGTAGGATGAGGTATGGGAGAAGATGTAGGATGAGGTATGGGAGAAGATGTAGGATGAGGTATTGGAGAAGATGTAGGATGAGGTATGGGAGAAGATGTAGAATGAGGTATGGGAGAAGATGTAGGATGAGGTATGGGAGAAGATGTAGGATGAGGTATGGAAGGAGGTTTAGAATGAAATATGGGAGGTGTAGGATGAAGTATAGGAAGAGGTTTAGGATGAGATGTTGTAGAGATATGGGAAGCGGTGTAGGATGAAGTATGGGAGAAGATGTAGGATGAGGTATGGGAGAAGATGTAGGATGAGGTATAGGAGAAGATGTAGGATGAGGTATGGGAAAAGATGTAGGATGAGGTATTGGAGAAGATGTAGGATGAGGTATGGGAGAAGATGTAGGATGAGGTATGGGAGAAGATGTAGGATGAGGTATGGGAGAAGATGTAGGATGAGGTATAGGAGAAGATGTAGGATGAGGTATGGGAGAAGATGTAGGATGAGGTATTGGAGAAGATGTAGGATGAGGTATGGGAGAAGATGTAGGATGAGGTATGGGAGAAGATGTAGGATGAGGTATGGGAGAAGATGTAGGATGAGGTATGGAAGGAGGTTTAGAATGAAATATGGGAGGTGTAGGATGAAGTATAGGAAGAGGTTTAGGATGAGATGTTGTAGAGATATGGGAAGAGGTGTAGGATGAAGTATGGGAGAAGATGTAGGATGAGGTATAGGAGAAGATGTAGGATGAGGTATGGGAGAAGATGTAGGATGAGGTATGAGAGGAGGTGTAGGATGAGGTATGGTAGAAGATGTAGGATGAGGTATGGGAGAAGATGTAGGATGAGGTATGGGAGAAGATGTAGGATGAGGTATAGGAGAAGATGTAGGATGAGGTATGGGAGAAGATGTAGAATGAGGTATTGGAGAAGATGTAGGATGAGGTATGGGAGAAGATGTAGGATGAGGTATGGGAGAAGATGTAGGATGAGGTATGGGAGAAGATGTAGGATGAGGTATGGAAGGAGGTTTAGAATGAAATATGGGAGGTGTAGGATGAAGTATAGGAAGAGGTTTAGGATGAGATGTTGTAGAGATATGGGAAGAGGTGTAGGATGAAGTATGGGAGAAGATGTAGGATGAGGTATAGGAGAAGATGTAGGATGAGGTATGGGAGAAGATGTAGGATGAGGATGAGAGGAGGTGTAGGATGAGGTATGGTAGAAGATGTAGGATGAGGTATGGGAGAAGATGTAGGATGAGGCATGGAAGGAGATGTAGGATGAGGTATGGGAGAAGATGTAGGATGAGGTATGGGAGAAGATGTAGGATGAGGTATGGGAGAAGATGTAGGATGAGGTATGGGAGAAGATGTAGAATGAGGTATGGGAGAAGATGTAGGAAGAGGTATGGAGAAGATGTAGGATGAGGTATGGGAGAAGATGTAGGATGAGGTATGGGAGAAGATGTAGGATGAGGTATGGGAGAAGATGTAGGATGAGGTATGGGGAAGATGTAGGATGAGGTATGGGAGAAGATGTAGGATGAGGTATAGGCGAAGATGTAGGATGGGGTATGGGAGAAGATGTAGGATGAGGTATGAGAGGAGGTGTAGGATGAGGTATGGGAGAAGATGTAGGATGAGGTATGAGAGGAGGTGTAAGGATGAGGTATGGGAGAAGATGTAGGATGAGGTATGGGAGAAGATGTAGGATGAGGTATGGGAGAAAATGTAGGATGAGGTCTAGGAGAAGGAAGATGTAGGATGAGGTATGGGAGAAGATTTAGGATGGGGTATGGGAGAAGATGTAGGATGAGGTATGGTAGAAGATGAAGGATGAGGTATGGGAGAAGATGTAGGATGAGGTATGGGAGAAGATGTAGGATGAGGTATGAGAGGAGGTGTAGGATGAGGTATGGTAGAAGATGTAGGATGAGGTATGGTAGAAGATGTAGGATGGGGTAAGGGAGAAGATGTAGGATGAGGTATTGGAGAATATGGTAGGATGAGGTATAGGAGAAGATGTAGGATGAGGTATGGGAGAAGATGTAGGATGAGGTATGGGAGAAGATGTAGGCTGAGGTATGGGAGAAGATGTAGGATGAGGTATGGTAGAAGATGTAGGATGAGGTATGGGAGAAGATGTAGGATGGGGTATGGGAGAAGATGTAGGATGAGGTATGGGAGAAGATGTAGGATGAGGTATGGGAGAAGATGTAGGATGAGGTATGGTAGAAGATGTCAGGATGAGGTGTGGAGAAGATGTAGGATGAGGTATGGGAGAAGATGTTGGATGAGGTATGGTAGAAGATGTAGGATGAGGTATGGGAGAAGATGTAGGATGAGGTATGGGAGAAGATGTAGGATGAGGTATGGGAGAAGATGTAGGATGAGGTATGGTAGAAGATGTAGGATGAGGTATGGGAGAAGATGATGATGAGGTATGGGAGAAGATGTAGGATGAGGTATGAGAGGAGGTGTAGGATGAGGTATGGTAGAAGATGTAGGATGAGGTATGGTAGAAAATGTAGGATGGGGTATGGGAGAAGATGTAGGATGGGGTATGGGAGAAGATGTAGGATGAGGTATGGGAGAAGATGTAGGATGGGGTATGGGAGAAGATGTAGAATGAGGTATGGGAGAAGATGTAGAATGAGGTATGGGAGAAGATGTAGGATGAGGTATAGGAGAAGATGTAGGATGAGGTATGGGAGAAGATGTAGGATGAGGTATTGGAGAAGATGTAGGATGAGGTATGGGAGAAGATGTAGGATGAGGTATGGGAGAAGATGTAGGATGAGGTATGGGAGAAGATGTAGGATGAGGTATGGAGAAGATGTAGGATGAGGTATGGGAGAAGATGTAGGATGAGGTATGGGAGAAGATGTAGGATGAGGTATTGGAGAAGATGTAGGATGAGGTATGGGAGAAGATGTAGGATGAGGTATGGGAGAAGATGTAGGATGAGGTATGGGAGAAGATGTAGGATGAGGTATGGAAGGAGGTTTAGAATGAAATATGGGAGGTGTAGGATGAAGTATAGGAAGAGGTTTAGGATGAGATGTTGTAGAGATATGGGAAGAGGTGTAGGATGAAGTATGGGAGAAGATGTAGGATGAGGTATAGGAGAAGATGTAGGATGAGGTATGGGAGAGATGTAGGATGAGGTATGAGAGGAGGTGTAGGATGAGGTATTGTAGAAGATGTAGGATGAGGTATGGGAGAAGATGTAGGATGAGGTATGGGAGAAGATGTAGGATGAGGTATAGGAGAAGATGTAGGATGAGGTATGGGAGAAGATGTAGAATGAGGTATTGGAGAAGATGTAGGATGAGGTATGGGAGAAGATGTAGGATGAGGTATGGGAGAAGATGTAGGATGAGGTATGGAAGAAGATGTAGGATGAGGTATGGAAGGAGGTTTAGAATGAAATATGGGAGGTGTAGGATGAAGTATAGGAAGAGGTTTAGGATGAGATGTTGTAGAGATATGGGAAGAGGTGTAGGATGAAGTATGGGAGAAGATGTAGGATGAGGTATAGGAGAAGATGTAGGATGAGGTATGGGAGAAGATGTAGGATGAGGTATGAGAGGAGGTGTAGGATGAGGTATGGTAGAAGATGTAGGATGAGGTATGGGAGAAGATGTAGGATGAGGTATGGGAGAAGATGTAGGATGAGGTATGAGAGGAGGTATAGGATGAGGTATGGTAGAAGATGTAGGATGAGGTATGGGAGAAGATGTAGAATGAGGTATGAGAGGAGGTGTAGGATAAGGTATGGGAAGAGGTGTAGATGAGGTATGGGAGAAGATGTAGGATGAGGTATGGGAGAAGATGTAGGATGAGATATAGGAGAAGATGTAGGATGAGGTATGGGAGAAGATGTAGGATGAGGTATGGGAGAAGATGTAGGATGAGGTATGGGAGAAGATGTAGGATGGGGTATGGGAGAAGATGTAGGATGAGGTATGGGAGAAGATGTAGGATGAGGTATGGGAGAAGATGTAGGATGAGGTATAGGAGAAGATGTAGGATGAGGTATGGGAGAAGATGTAGGATGAGGTATGGGAGAAGATGTAGGATGAGGTATGGTAGAAGATGTAGGATGAGGTATAGGAGAAGATGTAGGATGAGGTAAGGGAGGAGATGTAGGATGAGGTATGGGAGAAGATGTAGGATGAGGTATGGTAGAAGATGTAGGATGAGGTATGGGAGAAGATGTAAGATGAGGTATGGTAGAAGATGTAGGATGAGGTATGGGAGAAGATGTAGGATGAGGTATGGGAGAAGATGTAGAATGAGGTATGGGAGAAGATGTAAGATGAGGTATGGGAGAAGATGTAGGATGAGGTATGGAAGGAGGGTTAGAATGAAATATGGGAGGTGTAGGATGAAGTATAGGAAGGTTTAGGATGAGAATGTTGTAGAGATATGGGAGAAGATGTAGGATGAGGAATGGAGAAGATGTAGGATGAGGTATGGGAGAAGATGTAGGATGAGGTATGGGAGAAGATGTAGGATGAGGTATGGGAGAAGATGTAGGATGAGGTATGGGAGAAGATGTAGGATGAGGTATGGGAGAAGATGTAGGATGGGGTATGGGAGAAGATGTAGGATGAGGTATGGGAGAAGATGTAGGATGAGGTATGGGAGGAGATGTAGGATGGGGTATGGGAGAAGATGTAGGATGGGGTATGGGAGAAGGTGTAGGATGAGGTATGGGAGAAGATGTAGGATGAGGTATGGGAGAAGATGTAGGATGAGGTATGGGAGAAGATGTAGGATGAGGTATGGGAGAAGATGTAGGATGAGGTATGGGAGAAGATGTAGGATGGGGTATGGGAGAAGATGTAGGATGAGGTATGGGAGAAGATGTAGGATGAGGTATGGGAGAAGATGTAGGATGGGGTATGGGAGAAGATGTAGGATGAGGTATGGGAGGAGGTGTAGGATGAGGTATGGAAGGAGATGTAGGATGAGGTATGGGAGAAGATGTAGGATGAGGTATAGGAGAAGATGTAGGATGAGGTATGGGAGAAGATGTAGGATGAGGTATGGGAGAAGATGTAGGATGAGGTATGGGAGAAGATGTAGGATGAGGTATGGAGAGAAGATAGGATGAGGTATGGGAGGAGATGTAGGATGGGGTATGGGAGAAGATGTAGGATGGGGTATGGGAGAAGGTGTAGGATGAGGTATGGGAGAAGATGTAGGATGAGGTATGGGAGAAGATGTAGGATGAGGTATGGGAGAAGATGTAGGATGAGGTATGGGAGAAGATGTAGGATGAGGTATGGGAGAAGATGTAGGATGGGGTATGGGAGAAGATGTAGGATGAGGTATGGGAGAAGATGTAGGATGAGGTATGGGAGAAGATGTAGGATGGGGTATGGGAGAAGATGTAGGATGAGGTAATGGAGGAGGTGTAGGATGAGGTATGGAAGGAGATGTAGGATGAGGTATGGGAGAAGATGTAGGATGAGGTATAGGAGAAGATGTAGGATGAGGTATGGGAGAAGATGTAGGATGAGGTATGGGAGAAGATGTAGGATGAGGTATGAGAGAAGATGTAGGATGAGGTATGGGAGAAGATGTAGGATGAGGTATAGGAGAAGATGTAGGATGAGGTATGGGAGAAGATGTAGGATGAGGTATTGGAGAAGATGTAGGATGAGGTATGGGAGAAGATGTAGGATGAGGTATGGGAGAAGATGTAGGATGAGGTATGGGAGAGATGTAGGATGAGGTATGGAAGGAGGTTTAGAATGAAATATGGGAGGTGTAGGATGAAGTATAGGAAGAGGTTTAGGATGAGATGTTGTAGAGATATGGGAAGAGGTGTAGGATGAAGTATGGGAGAAGATGTAGGATGAGGTATAGGAGAAGATGTAGGATGAGGTATGGGAGAAGATGTAGGATGAGGTATGAGAGGAGGTGTAGGATGAGGTATGGTAGAAGATGTAGGATGAGGTATGGGAGAAGATGTAGAATGAGGTATGGGAGAAGATGTAGGATGAGGTATAGGAGAAGATGTAGGATGAGGTATGGGAGAAGATGTAGGATGAGGTATTGGAGAAGATGTAGGATGAGGTATGGGAGAAGATGTAGGATGAGGTATGGGAGAAGATGTAGGATGAGGTATGGGAGAAGATGTAGGATGAGGTATGGGAGAAGATGTAGGATGAGGTATGGGAGAAGATGTAGGATGAGGTATTGGAGAAGATGTAGGATGAGGTATGGGAGAAGATGTAGAATGAGGTATGGGAGAAGATGTAGGATGAGGTATGGGAGAAGATGTAGGATGAGGTATGGAAGGAGGTTTAGAATGAAATATGGGAGGTGTAGGATGAAGTATAGGAAGAGGTTTAGGATGAGATGTTGTAGAGATATGGGAAGCGGTGTAGGATGAAGTATGGGAGAAGATGTAGGATGAGGTATGGGAGAAGATGTAGGATGAGGTATAGGAGAAGATGTAGGATGAGGTATGGGAAAAGATGTAGGATGAGGTATTGGAGAAGATGTAGGATGAGGTATGGGAGAAGATGTAGGATGAGGTATGGGAGAAGATGTAGGATGAGGTATGGGAGAAGATGTAGGATGAGGTATAGGAGAAGATGTAGGATGAGGTATGGGAGAAGATGTAGAATGAGGTATTGGAGAAGATGTAGGATGAGGTATGGGAGAAGATGTAGGATGAGGTATGGGAGAAGATGTAGGATGAGGTATGGGAGAAGATGTAGGATGAGGTATGGAAGGAGGTTTAGAATGAAATATGGGAGGTGTAGGATGAAGTATAGGAAGAGGTTTAGGATGAGATGTTGTAGAGATATGGGAAGAGGTGTAGTATGAAGTATGGGAGAAGATGTAGGATGAGGTATAGGAGAAGATGTAGGATGAGGTATGGGAGAAGATGTAGGATGAGGTATGAGAGGAGGTGTAGGATGAGGTATGGTAGAAGATGTAGGATGAGGTATGGGAGAAGATGTAGGATGAGGTATGGGAGGAGATGTAGGATGAGGTATGAGAGGAGGTATAGGATGAGGTATGGTAGAAGATGTAGGATGAGGTATGGGAGAAGATGTAGAATGAGGTATGAGAGGAGGTGTAGGATAAGGTATGGGAAGAGGTGTAGGATGAGGTATGGGAGAAGATGTAGGATGAGGTATGGGAGAAGATGTAGGATGAGATATAGGAGAAGATGTAGGATGAGGTATGGGAGAAGATGTAGGATGAGGTATGGGAGAAGATGTAGGATGAGGTATGGGAGAAGATGTAGGATGGGGTATGGGAGAAGATGTAGGATGAGGTATGGGAGAAGATGTAGGATGAGGTATGAGAGAAGATGTAGGATGAGGTATAGGAGAAGATAAAGGATGAGGTATGGGAGAAGATGTAGGATGAGGTATGGTAGAAGATGTAGGATGAGGTATAGGAGAAGATGTAGGATGAGGTATGGGAGGAGATGTAGGATGAGGTATGGGAGAAGATGTAGGATGAGGTATGGTAGAAGATGTAGGATGAGGTATGGGAGAAGATGTAAGATGAGGTATGGTAGAAGATGTAGGATGAGGTATGGGAGAAGATGTAGGATGAGGTATGGGAGAAGATGTAGAATGAGGTATGGGAGAAGATGTAAGATGAGGTATGGGAGAAGATGTAGGATGGGGTATGGGAGAAGATGTAGGATGAGGTATGGGAGAAGATGTAGGATGAGGTATGGGAGAAGATGTAGGATGAGGTATGGGAGGAGATGTAGGATGAGGTATGGGAGGAGATGTAGGATGAGGTATGGGAGGAGGTGTAGGATGAGGTATGGGAGAAGATGTAGGATGGGGTATGGGAGAAGATGTAGGATGAGGTATGGGAGAAGATGTAGGATGAGGTATGGGAGAAGATGTAGGATGAGGTATGGAAGAAGATGTAGGATGAGGTATGGGAGAAGATGTCGGATGAGGTATGGGAGAAGATGTAGGACGAGGTATGGGAGGAGATGTAGGATGGGGTATGGGAGAAGATGTAGGATGGGGTATGGGAGAAGATGTAGGATGAGGTATGGGAGAAGGTGTAGGATGAGGTATGGGAGAAGATGTAGGATGAGGTATGGGAGGAGGTGAAGGATGAGGTATGGAAGGAGATGTAGGATGAGGTATGGGAGAAGATGTAGGATGAGGTATAGGAGAAGATGTAGAATGAGGTATGGGAGAAGATGTAGGATGAGGTATGGGAGAAGATGTAGGATGAGGTATGGGAGAAGATGTAGGATGAGGTATGGGAGAAGATGTAGGATGAGGTATGGGAGAAGATGTAGGATGCGGTATGGGAGGAGGTGTAGGATGAGGTATGGAAGGAGATGTAGGATGAGGTATGGGAGAAGATGTAGGATGAGGTATAGGAGAAGATGTAGGATGAGGTATGGGAGAAGATGTAGGATGAGGTATGGGAGAAGATGTAGGATGAGGTATGGGAGAAGATGTAGGATGAGGTATGGGAGAAGATGTAGGATGAGGTATAGGAGAAGATGTAGGATGAGGTATGGGAGAAGATGTAGGATGAGGTATTGGAGAAGATGTAGGATGAGGTATGGGAGAAGATGTAGGATGAGGTATGGGAGAAGATGTAGGATGAGGTATGGGAGAAGATGTAGGATGAGGTATGGAAGGAGGTTTAGAATGAAATATGGGAGGTGTAGGATGAAGTATAGGAAGAGGTTTAGGATGAGATGTTGTAGAGATATGGGAAGAGGTGTAGGATGAAGTATGGGAGAAGATGTAGGATGAGGTATAGGAGAAGATGTAGGATGAGGTATGGGAGAAGATGTAGGATGAGGTATGAGAGGAGATGTAGGATGAGGTATGGTAGAAGATGTAGGATGAGGTATGGGAGAAGATGTAGGATGAGGTATGGGAGAAGATGTAGGATGAGGTATAGGAGAAGATGTAGGATGAGGTATGGGAGAAGATGTAGAATGAGGTATTGGAGAAGATGTAGGATGAGGTATGGGAGAAGATGTAGGATGAGGTATGGGAGAAGATGTAGGATGAGGTATGGGAGAAGATGTAGGATGAGGTATGGAAGGAGGTTTAGAATGAAATATAGGAGGTGTAGGATGAAGTATAGGAAGAGGTTTAGGATGAGATGTTGTAGAGATATGGGAAGAGGTGTAGTATGAAGTATGGGAGAAGATGTAGGATGAGGTATAGGAGAAGATGTAGGATGAGGTATGGGAGAAGATGTAGGATGAGGTATGAGAGGAGGTGTAGGATGAGGTATGGTAGAAGATGTAGGATGAGGTATGGGAGAAGATGTAGGATGAGGTATGGGAGAAGATGTAGGATGAGGTATGAGAGGAGGTATAGGATGAGGTATGGTAGAAGATGTAGGATGAGGTATGGGAGAAGATGTAGAATGAGGTATGAGAGGAGGTGTAGGATAAGGTATGGGAAGAGGTGTAGGATGAGGTATGGGAGAAGATGTAGGATGAGGTATGGGAGAAGATGTAGGATGAGATATAGGAGAAGATGTAGGATGAGGTATGGGAGAAGATGTAGGATGAGGTATGGGAGAAGATGTAGGATGAGGTATGGGAGAAGATGTAGGATGGGGTATGGGAGAAGATGTAGGATGAGGTATGGGAGAAGATGTAGGATGAGGTATGAGAGAAGATGTAGGATGAGGTATAGGAGAAGATAAAGGATGAGGTATGGGAGAAGATGTAGGATGAGGTATGGTAGAAGATGTAGGATGAGGTATAGGAGAAGATGTAGGATGAGGTATGGGAGGAGATGTAGGATGAGGTATGGGAGAAGATTTAGGATGAGGTATGGTAGAAGATGTAGGATGAGGTATGGGAGAAGATGTAAGATGAGGTATGGTAGAAGATGTAGGATGAGGTATGGGAGAAGATGTAGGATGAGGTATGGAGAAGATGTAGAATGAGGTATGGGAGAAGATGTAAGATGAGGTATGGGAGAAGATGTAGGATGGGGTATGGGAGAAGATGTAGGATGAGGTATGGGAGAAGATGTAGGATGAGGTATGGGAGAAGATGTAGGATGAGGTATGGGAGGAGATGTAGGATGAGGTATGGGAGGAGATGTAGGATGAGGTATGGGAGGAGGTGTAGGATGAGGTATGGGAGAAGATGTAGGATGGGGTATGGGAGAAGATGTAGGATGAGGTATGGGAGAAGATGTAGAATGAGGTATGGGAGAAGATGTAGGATGAGGTATGGAAGAAGATGTAGGATGAGGTATGGGAGAAGATGTCGGATGAGGTATGGGAGAAGATGTAGGACGAGGTATGGGAGGAGATGTAGGATGGGGTATGGGAGAAGATGTAGGATGGGGTATGGGAGAAGATGTAGGATGAGGTATGGGAGAAGGTGTAGGATGAGGTATGGGAGAAGATGTAGGATGAGGTATGGGAGGAGGTGAAGGATGAGGTATGGAAGGAGATGTAGGATGAGGTATGGGAGAAGATGTAGGATGAGGTATAGGAGAAGATGTAGAATGAGGTATGGGAGAAGATGTAGGATGAGGTATGGGAGAAGATGTAGGATGAGGTATGGGAGAAGATGTAGGATGAGGTATGGGAGAAAATGTAGGATGAGGTATGGGAGAAGATGTAGGATGAGGTATGGGAGAAGATGTAGGATGAGGTATGGGAGAAGATGTAGGATGGGGTATGGGAGAAGATGTAGGATGAGGTATGGGAGAAGATGTAGGATAAGGTATGTGAGGAGATGTAGGATGGGGTATGGGAGAAGATGTAGGATGGGGTATGGGAGAAGGTGTAGGATGAGGTATGGGAGAAGATGTAGGATGAGTTATGGGAGAAGATGTAGGATGAGGTATGGGAGAAGATGTAGGATGAGGTATGGGAGAAGATGTAGGATGAGGTATGGGAGAAGATGTAGGATGGGGTATGGGAGAAGATGTAGGATGAGGTATGGGAGAAGATGTAGGATGAGGTATGGGAGGAGATGTAGGATGGGGTATGGGAGAAGAAGTAGGATGGGGTATGGGAGAAGATGTAGGATGCGGTATGGGAGGAGGTGTAGGATGAGGTATGGAAGGAGATGTAGGATGAGGTATGGAGAAGATGTAGGATGAGGTATAGGAGAAGATGTAGGATGAGGTATGGGAGAAGATGTAGGATGAGGTATGGGAGAAGATTTAGGATGAGGTATGGTAGAAGATGTAGGATGAGGTATGGGAGAAGATGTAAGATGAGGTATGGTAGAAGATGTAGGATGAGGTATGGGAGAAGATGTAGGATGAGGTATGGGAGAAGATGTAGAATGAGGTATGGGAGAAGATGTAAGATGAGGTATGGGAGAAGATGTAGGATGGGGTATGGGAGAAGATGTAGGATGAGGTATGGGAGAAGATGTAGGATGAGGTATGGGAGAAGATGTAGGATGAGGTTATGGGAGGAGATGTAGGATGATGGGAGGAGATGTAGGATGAGGTATGGGAGGAGGTGTAGGATGAGGTATGGGAGAAGATGTAGGATGGGGTATGGGAGAAGATGTAGGATGAGGTATGGGAGAAGATGTAGGATGAGGTATGGGAGAAGATGTAGGATGAGGTATGGAAGAAGATGTAGGATGAGGTATGGGAGAAGATGTCGGATGAGGTATGGGAGAAGATGTAGGACGAGGTATGGGAGGAGATGTAGGATGGGGTATGGGAGAAGATGTAGGATGGGGTATGGGAGAAGATGTAGGATGAGGTATGGGAGAAGGTGTAGGATGAGGTATGGGAGAAGATGTAGGATGAGGTATGGGAGGAGGTGAAGGATGAGGTATGGAAGGAGATGTAGGATGAGGTATGGGAGAAGATGTAGGATGAGGTATAGGAGAAGATGTAGAATGAGGTATGGGAGAAGATGTAGGATGAGGTATGGGAGAAGATGTAGGATGAGGTATGGGAGAAGATGTAGGATGAGGTATGGGAGAAAATGTAGGATGAGGTATGGGAGAAGATGTAGGATGAGGTATGGGAGAAGATGTAGGATGAGGTATGGGAGAAGATGTAGGATGGGGTATGGGAGAAGATGTAGGATGAGGTATGGAGAAGATGTAGGATAAGGTATGTGAGGAGATGTAGGATGGGGTATGGGAGAAGATGTAGGATGGGGTATGGGAGAAGGTTGTAGGATGAGGTATGGGAGAAGATGTAGGATGAGTTATGGGAGAAGATGTAGGATGAGGTATGGGAGAAGATGTAGGATGAGGTATGGGAGAAGATGTAGGATGAGGTATGGGAGAAGATGTAGGATGGGGTATGGGAGAAGATGTAGGATGAGGTATGGGAGAAGATGTAGGATGAGGTATGGGAGGAGATGTAGGATGGGGTATGGGAGAAGAAGTAGGATGGGGTATGGGAGAAGATGTAGGATGCGGTATGGGAGGAGATGTAGGATGAGGTATGGAAGGAGATGTAGGATGAGGTATGGGAGAAGATGTAGGATGAGGTATAGGAGAAGATGTAGGATGAGGTATGGGAGAAGATGTAGGATGAGGTATGGGAGAAGATGTAGGATGAGGTATGGGAGAAGATGGAGGATGAGGTATGGGAGAAGATGTAGGATGAGGTATAGGAGAAGATGTAGGATGAGGTATAGGAGAAGATGTGGGATGAGGTATGGGAGAAGATGTGGGATGAGGTATGGGAGAAGATGTAGGATGAGGTATGGGAGAAGATGTAGGATGAGGTATTGGAGAAGATGTAGGATGAGGTATGGGAGAAGATGTAGGATGAGGTATGGGAGAAGATGCAGGATGAGGTATGGGAGGAGATGTAGGATGAGGTATGGGAGAAGATGTAGGATGAGGTATGGAAGAAGATGTAGGATGGGTATGGGAGAAGATGTAGGATGAGGTATTGGAGAAGATGTAGGATGAGGTATGGGAGAAGATGTAGGATGAGGTATGGGAGAAGAATTAGGATGAGGTATGGGAGAAGATGTAGGATGAGGTATGGAAGGAGGTTTAGAATGAAATGTGGGAGGTGTAGGATGAAGTATAGGAAGAGGTTTAGGATGAGATGTTGTAGAGATATGGGAAGAGGTGTAGGATGAAGTATGGGAGAAGATGTAGGATGAGGTATAGGAGAAGATGTAGGATGAGGTATGGGAGAAGATGTAGGATGAGGTATGAGAGGAGGTGTAGGATGAGGTATGGTAGAAGATGTAGGATGAGGTATGGGAGAAGATGTAGGATGAGGTATGGGAGAAGATGTAGGATGAGGTATAGGAGAAGATGTAGGATGAGGTATGGGAGAAGATGTAGGATGAGGTATTGGAGAAGATGTAGGATGAGGTATGGGAGAAGATGTAGGATGAGGTATGGGAGAAGATGTAGGATGAGGTATGGGAGTAGATGTAGGATGAGGTATGGAAGGAGGTTTAGAATGAAATATGGGAGGTGTAGGATGAAGTATAGGAAGAGGTTTAGGATGAGATGTTGTAGAGATATGGGAAGAGGTGTAGGATGAAGTATGGGAGAAGATGTAGGATGAGGTATGAGAGGAGGTGTAGGATGAGGTATGGGAGAAGATGTAGGATGAGGTATGAGAGGAGGTGTAGGATGAGGTATGGTAGAATATGTAGGATGAGGTATGGGAGAAGATGTAGGATGAGGTATGGGAGAAGATGTAGGATGAGGTATGAGAGGAGGTATAGGATGAGGTATGGTAGAAGATGTAGGATGAGGTATGGGAGAAGATGTAGAATGAGGTATGAGAGGAGGTGTAGGATAAGGTATGGGAAGAGGTGTAGAATGAGGTATGGGAGAAGATGTAGGATGAGGTATGGGAGAAGATGTAGGATGAGATATAGGAGAAGATGTAGGATGAGGTATGGGAGAAGATGTAGGATGAGGTATGGGAGAAGATGTAGGATGAGGTATGGGAGAAGATGTAGGATGAGGTATGGGAGAAGATGTAGGATGAGGTATGAGAGAAGATGTAGGATGAGGTATAGGAGAAGATGTAGGATGAGGTATGGGAGAAGATGTAGGATGAGGTATGGTAGAAGATGTAGGATGAGGTATAGGAGAAGATGTAGGATGAGGTATGGGAGGAGATGTAGGATGAGGTATGGGAGAAGATGTAGGATGAGGTATGGTAGAAGATGTAGGATGAGGTATGAGAGAAGATGTAAGATGAGGTATGGTAGAAGATGTAGGATGAGGTATGGGAGAAGATGTAGGATGAGGTATGGGAGAAGATGTAGAATGAGGTATGGGAGAAGATGTAAGATGAGGTATGGGAGAAGATGTAGGATGAGGTATGGGAGAAGATGTAGGATGAGGTATGGGAGAAGATGTAAGATGAGGTATGGGAGAAGATGTAGGATGAGGTATGGGAGGAGATGTAGGATGAGGTATGGGAGAAGATGTAGTGTGAGGTATGGGAGAAGATGTAGGATGAGTTATGGGAGAAGATGTAGGATGAGGTATGAGAGGAGGTGTAGGATGAGGTATGGGAGAAGGTGTAGGATGAGATATGGTAGAAGATGTAGGATGAGGTATGGGAGAAGATGTAGGATGAGGTATGGTAGAAGATGTAGGATGGGGTATGGGAGAGGATGTAGGATGAGGTATGGGAGAAGATGTAGGATGAGGTATAGGAGAAGATGTAGGATGAGGTATGGGAGAAGATGTAGGATGAGGTATGGGAGAAGATGTAAGAGTATGGGAGAAGGTGTAGGATGAGGTATGGGAGAAGATGTAGGATGAGGTATGGGAGAAGATGTAGGATGAGGTATGGGAGAAGATGTAGGATGAGGTATGGGAGAAGATGTAGGAATGAGGTATGGGAGAAGATGTAGGATGATGTATGGGAGAAGATGTAGGATGAGGTATGGGAGAAGATGTAGGATGAGGTATGGGAGAAGATGTAGGAAGAGGTTTGGGAGAAAATGTAGGATGAGGTATGGAGAAGATGTAGGATGAGGTATAGGAGAAGATGTAGGATGAGGTATGGGAGGAGATGTAGGATGAGGTATGGGAGAAGATGTAGGATGAGGTATGGTAGAAGATGTAGGATGAGGTATGGGAGAAGATGTAAGATGAGGTATTGGTAGAAGATGTAGGATGAGGTATGGAAGAAGATGTAGGATGAGGTATGGGAGAAGATGTAGAATGAGGTATGGGAGAAGATGTAAGATGAGGTATGGGAGAAGATGTAGGATGGGGTATGGGAGAAGATGTAGGATGAGGTATGGGAGAAGATGTAGGATGAGGTATGGGAGAAGATGTAAGATGAGGTATGGGAGAAGATGTAGGATGAGGTATGGGAGAAGATGTAGGATGAGGTATGGGAGAAGATGTAGTGTGAGGTATGGGAGAAGATGTAGGATGAGGTATGGGAGAAGATGTAGGATGAGGTTTGAGAGGAGGTGTAGGATGAGGTATGGGAGAAGGTGTAGGATGAGGTATGGTAGAAGATGTAGGATGAGGTATGGGAGAAGATGTAGGATGAGGTATGGTAGAAGATGTAGGATGGGGTATGGGAGAGGATGTAGGATGAGGTATGGGAGAAGATGTAGGATGAGGTATAGGAGAAGATGTAGGATGAGGTATTGGAGAAGATGTAGGATGAGGTATGGTAGAAGATGTAGGATGAGGTATGGGAGAAGATGTACGATGAGGTATGGTTGAAGATGTAGGATGCAGTATGGGAGAGGATGTAGGATGATGTATGGGAGAGGATGTAGGATGAGGTATGGGAGAGGATGTAGGATGAGGTATGGGAGAAGATGTAGGATGAGGTATAGGAGAAGATGTAGGATGAGGTATGGGAGAAAATGTAGGACGAGTTATAGGAGAAGATGGAGGATGAGGTATGGGAGAAGATGTAGGATGAGGTATGGGAGAAGATGTAGGATGAGGTTTAGGAGAAGATGTAGGATGAGGTATGGGAGAAGATGTAGGATGAGGTATGGGAGAAGATGTAGGATAAGGTATGGGAGAAGATGTAGGATGAGGTATGGGAGAAGATGTAGGAAGAGGTATGGGAGAAGATGTAGGATGAGGTATGGGAGAAGATGTAGGATGAGGTATGGGAGAAGATGTAGGATGTAGGCATGGAAGGAGATGTAGGATGAGGTATGGGAGAAGATGTAGGATGAGGTATGGGAGAAGATGTAGGATGAGGTATGGGAGAAGATGTAGGATGAGGTATGGGAGAAGATGTAGAATGAGGTATGGGAGAAGATGTAGGAAGAGGTATGGGAGAAGATGTAGGATGAGGTATGGGAGAAGATGTAGGATGAGGTATGGGAGAAGATGTAGGATGAGGTATGGGAGAAGATGTAGGTTGAGGTATGGGAGAAGATGTAGGATGAGGTATAGGAGAAGATGTAGGATGGGGTATGGGAGAAGATGTAGGATGAGGTGTAGGAGAAGATGTAGGATGGGGTATGGGAGAAGATGTAGGATGAGGTATGGGAGAAGATGTAGGATGAGGTATGGGAGAAGATGTAGGATGAGGTATGGAAGGAGATGTAGGATGAGGTATGGAAGGAGATGTAGTATGAGGTATGGGAGAAGATGTAGGATGAGGTATAGGGAGAAGATGTAGGATGAGGTATGAGAGGAGGTGTAGGATGAGGTATGGGAGACGATGTAGGATGAGGTATGAGAGGAGGTTTAGGATGAGGTATGGGAGAAGATGTAGGATGAGGTATGAGAGAAGGTGTAGGATGAGGTATGGGAGAAGATGTAGGATGAGGTATGGGAAAAGATGTAGGATGAGGTATGGAAGAAGATGTAGGATGAGGTATGGGAGAAGATGTAGGATGAGGTATGGGAGAAGATGTAGGAAGAGGTATGGGAGAAGATGTAGGATGAGGTATGGGAGAAGATGTAGGATGAGGTATGGGAGAAGATGTAGGATGAGGTATGGAAGGAAATGTAGGATGAGGTATGGGAGAAGATGTAGGATGAGGTATAGGAGAAGATGTAGGATGAGGTATGGGAGAAGATGTAGGATGAGGTATGGGAGAAGATGTAGGATGAGGTATGGGAGAAGATGTAGGATGAGGTATGGGAGAAGATGTAGGAAGAGGTATGGGAGAAGATGTAGGATGAGGTATGGGAGAAGATGTAGGATGGGGTATGGGAGAAGATGTAGGATGAGGTATGGGAGAAGATGTAGGATGAGGTATGGAAGGAGATGTAGGATGAGGTATGGAAGGAGATGTAGTATGAGGTATGGGAGAAGATGTAGGATGAGGTATAGGAGAAGATGTAGGATGAGGTATGAGAGGAGGTGTAGGATGAGGTATGGGAGAAGATGTAGGATGAGGTATGAGAGGAGGTGTAGGATGAGGTATGGGAGAAGATGTAGGATGAGGTATGGGAGAAGATGTAGGATGAGGTATGGGAGAAGATGTAGGATGAGGTATGGGAGAAGATGTAAGATGAGGTATGGTAGAAGATGTAGGATGAGGTATGGGAGAAGATGTAGGATGAGGTATGGGAGAAGATGTAGAATGAGGTATGGGAGAAGATGTAAGATGAGGTATGGGAGAAGATGTAGGATGGGGTATGGGAGAAGATGTAGGATGAGGTATGGGAGAAGATGTAGGATGAGGTATGGGAGAAGATGTAGGATGAGGTATGGGAGGAGATGTAGGATGAGGTATGGGAGGAGATGTAGGATGAGGTATGGGAGGAGGTGTAGGATGAGGTATGGGAGAAGATGTAGGATGGGGTATGGGAGAAGATGTAGGATGAGGTATGGGAGAAGATGTAGGATGAGGTATGGGAGAAGATGTAGGATGAGGTATGGAAGAAGATGTAGGATGAGGTATGGGAGAAGATGTCGGATGAGGTATGGGAGAAGATGTAGGACGAGGTATGGGAGGAGATGTAGGATGGGGTATGGGAGAAGATGTAGGATGGGGTATGGGAGAAGATGTAGGATGAGGTATGGGAGAAGGTGTAGGATGAGGTATGGGAGAAGATGTAGGATGAGGTATGGGAGGAGGTGAAGGATGAGGTATGGAAGGAGATGTAGGATGAGGTATGGGAGAAGATGTAGGATGAGGTATAGGAGAAGATGTAGAATGAGGTATGGGAGAAGATGTAGGATGAGGTATGGGAGAAGATGTAGGATGAGGTATGGGAGAAGATGTAGGATGAGGTATGGGAGAAAATGTAGGATGAGGTATGGGAAAAGATGTAGGATGAGGTATGGGAGAAGATGTAGGATGAGGTATGGGAGAAGATGTAGGATGGGGTATGGGAGAAGATGTAGGATGAGGTATGGGAGAAGATGTAGGATAACGTATGTGAGGAGATGTAGGATGGGGTATGGGAGAAGATGTAGGATGGGGTATGGGAGAAGGTGTAGGATGAGGTATGGGAGAAGATGTAGGATGAGTTATGGGAGAAGATGTAGGATGAGGTATGGGAGAAGATGTAGGATGAGGTATGGGAGAAGATGTAGGATGAGGTATGGGAGAAGATGTAGGATGGGGTATGGGAGAAGATGTAGGATGAGGTATGGGAGAAGATGTAGGATGAGGTATGGGAGGAGATGTAGGATGGGGTATGGGAGAAGAAGTAGGATGGGGTATGGGAGAAGATGTAGGATGCGGTATGGGAGGAGGTGTAGGATGAGGTATGGAAGGAGATGTAGGATGAGGTATGGGAGAAGATGTAGGATGAGGTATAGGAGAAGATGTAGGATGAGGTATGGGAGAAGATGTAGGATGAGGTATGGGAGAAGATGTAGGATGAGGTATGGGAGAAGATGGAGGATGAGGTATGGGAGAAGATGTAGGATGAGGTATAGGAGAAGATGTAGGATGAGGTATGGGAGAAGATGTAGGATGAGGTATTGGAGAAGATGTAGGATGAGGTATGGGAGAAGATGTAGGATGAGGTATGGGAGAAGAATTAGGATGAGGTATGGGAGAAGATGTAGGATGAGGTATGGAAGGAGGTTTAGAATGAAATGTGGGAGGTGTAGGATGAAGTATAGGAAGAGGTTTAGGATGAGATGTTGTAGAGATATGGGAAGAGGTGTAGGATGAAGTATGGGAGAAGATGTAGGATGAGGTATAGGAGAAGATGTAGGATGAGGTATGGGAGAAGATGTAGGATGAGGTATGAGAGGAGGTGTAGGATGAGGTATGGTAGAAGATGTAGGATGAGGTATGGGAGAAGATGTAGGATGAGGTATGGGAGAAGATGTAGGATGAGGTATAGGAGAAGATGTAGGATGAGGTATGGGAGAAGATGTAGGATGAGGTATAGGAGAAGATGTAGGATGAGGTATGGGAGAAGATGTAGGATGAGGTATGGGAGAAGATGTAGGATGAGGTATGGGAGTAGATGTAGGATGAGGTATGGAAGGAGGTTTAGAATGAAATATGGGAGGTGTAGGATGAAGTATAGGAAGAGGTTTAGGATGAGATGTTGTAGAGATATGGGAAGAGGTGTAGGATGAAGTATGGGAGAAGATGTAGGATGAGGTATGAGAGGAGGTGTAGGATGAGGTATGGGAGAAGATGTAGGATGAGGTATGAGAGGAGGTGTAGGATGAGGTATCGTAGAAGATGTAGGATGAGGTATGGGAGAAGATGTAGGATGAGGTATGGGAGAAGATGTAGGATGAGGTATGAGAGGAGGTATAGGATGAGGTATGGTAGAAGATGTAGGATGAGGTATGGGAGAAGATGTAGAATGAGGTATGAGAGGAGGTGTAGGATAAGGTATGGGAAGAGGTGTAGAATGAGGTATGGGAGAAGATGTAGGATGAGGTATGGGAGAAGATGTAGGATGAGATATAGGAGAAGATGTAGGATGAGGTATGGGAGAAGATGTAGGATGAGGTATGGGAGAAGATGTAGGATGAGGTATGGGAGAAGATGTAGGATGAGGTATGGGAGAAGATGTAGGATGAGGTATGAGAGAAGATGTAGGATGAGGTATAGGAGAAGATGTAGGATGAGGTATGGGAGAAGATGTAGGATGAGGTATGGTAGAAGATGTAGGATGAGGTATAGGAGAAGATGTAGGATGAGGTATGGGAGGAGATGTAGGATGAGGTATGGGAGAAGATGTAGGATGAGGTATGGTAGAAGATGTAGGATGAGGTATGAGAGAAGATGTAAGATGAGGTATGGTAGAAGATGTAGGATGAGGTATGGGAGAAGATGTAGGATGAGGTATGGGAGAAGATGTAGAATGAGGTATGGGAGAAGATGTAAGATGAGGTATGGGAGAAGATGTAGGATGAGGTATGGGAGAAGATGTAGGATGAGGTATGGGAGAAGATGTAAGATGAGGTATGGGAGAAGATGTAGGATGAGGTATGGGAGGAGATGTAGGATGAGGTATGGGAGAAGATGTAGTGTGAGGCATGGGAGAAGATGTAGGATGAGTTATGGGAGAAGATGTAGGATGAGGTATGAGAGGAGGTGTAGGATGAGGTATGGGAGAAGGTGTAGGATGAGATATGGTAGAAGATGTAGGATGAGGTATGGGAGAAGATGTAGGATGAGGTATGGTAGAAGATGTAGGATGGGGTATGGGAGAGGATGTAGGATGAGGTATGGGAGAAGATGTAGGATGAGGTATAGGAGAAGATGTAGGATGAGGTATGGGAGAAGATGTAGGATGAGGTATGGGAGAAGATGTAAGATGAGGTATGGTAGAAGATGTAGGATGAGGTATGGAAGGAGGTGTAGGATGAGGTATGGGAGAAGATGTAGGATGAGGTATGGGAGAAGATGTAGGATGAGGTATGGGAGAAGATGTAGAATGAGGTATGGGAGAAGATGTAGGATGAGGTATGGGAGAAGATGTAGGATGAGGTATGGGAGAAGATGTAGGATGAGGTATGGGAGAAGATGTAGGATGAGGTATGGGAGAAGATGTAGGAAGAGGTTTGGGAGAAAATGTAGGATGAGGTATGGGAGAAGATGTAGGATGAGGTATAGGAGAAGATGTAGGATGAGGTATGGGAGGAGATGTAGGATGAGGTATGGGAGAAGATGTAGGATGAGGTATGGTAGAAGATGTAGGATGAGGTATGGGAGAAGATGTAAGATGAGGTATGGTAGAAGATGTAGGATGAGGTATGGAAGAAGATGTAGGATGAGGTATGGGAGAAGATGTAGAATGAGGTATGGGAGAAGATGTAAGATGAGGTATGGGAGAAGATGTAGGATGGGGTATGGGAGAAGATGTAGGATGAGGTATGGGAGAAGATGTAGGATGAGGTATGGGAGAAGATGTAAGATGAGGTATGGGAGAAGATGTAGGATGAGGTATGGGAGAAGATGTAGGATGAGGTATGGGAGAAGATGTAGTGTGAGGTATGGGAGAAGATGTAGGATGAGGTATGGGAGAAGATGTAGGATGAGGTATGAGAGGAGGTGTAGGATGAGGTATGGGAGAAGGTGTAGGATGAGGTATGGTAGAAGATGTAGGATGAGGTATGGGAGAAGATGTAGGATGAGGTATGGTAGAAGATGTAGGATGGGGTATGGGAGAGGATGTAGGATGAGGTATGGGAGAAGATGTAGGATGAGGTATAGGAGAAGATGTAGGATGAGGTATTGGAGAAGATGTAGGATGAGGTATGGTAGAAGATGTAGGATGAGGTATGGGAGAAGATGTACGATGAGGTATGGTTGAAGATGTAGGATGCAGTATGGGAGAGGATGTAGGATGAGGTATGGGAGAGGATGTAGGATGAGGTATGGGAGAGGATGTAGGATGAGGTATGGGAGAAGATGTAGGATGAGGTATAGGAGAAGATGTAGGATGAGGTATGGGAGAAAATGTAGGACGAGTTATAGGAGAAGATGGAGGATGAGGTATGGGAGAAGATGTAGGATGAGGTATGGGAGAAGATGTAGGATGAGGTTTAGGAGAAGATGTAGGATGAGGTATGGGAGAAGATGTAGGATGAGGTATGGGAGAAGATGTAGGATAAGGTATGGGAGAAGATGTAGGATGAGGTATGGGAGAAGATGTAGGAAGAGGAATGGGAGAAGATGTAGGATGAGGTATGGGAGAAGATGTAGGATGAGGTATGGGAGAAGATGTAGGATGAGGCATGGAAGGAGATGTAGGATGAGGTATGGGAGAAGATGTAGGATGAGGTATGGGAGAAGATGTAGGATGAGGTATGGGAGAAGATGTAGGATGAGGTATGGGAGAAGATGTAGAATGAGGTATGGGAGAAGATGTAGGAAGAGGTATGGGAGAAGATGTAGGATGAGGTATGGGAGAAGATGTAGGATGAGGTATGGGAGAAGATGTAGGATGAGGTATGGGAGAAGATGTAGGATGAGGTATGGGAGAAGATGTAGGATGAGGTATGGGAGAAGATGTAGGATGAGGTATAGGAGAAGATGTAGGATGGGGTATGGGAGAAGATGTAGGATGAGGTATAGGAGAAGATGTAGGATGGGGTATGGGAGAAGATGTAGGATGAGGTATGGGAGAAGATGTAGGATGAGGTATGGGAGAAGATGTAGGATGAGGTATGGAAGGAGATTTAGGATGAGGTATGGAAGGAGATGTAGTATGAGGTATGGGAGAAGATGTAGGATGAGGTATAGGAGAAGATGTAGGATGAGGTATGAGAGGAGGTGTAGGATGAGGTATGGGAGACGATGTAGGATGAGGTATGAGAGGAGGTTTAGGATGAGGTATGGGAGAAGATGTAGGATGAGGTATGAGAGAAGGTGTAGGATGAGGTATGGGAGAAGATGTAGGATGAGGTATGGGAAAAAATGTAGGATGAGGTATGGGAGAAGATGTAGGATGAGGTATGGGAGAAGATGTAGGATGAGGTATGGGAGAAGATGTAGGAAGAGGTATGGGAGAAGATGTAGGATGAGGTATGGGAGAAGATGTAGGATGAGGTATGGGAGAAGATGTAGGATGAGGTATGGAAGGAAATGTAGGATGAGGTATGGGAGAAGATGTAGGATGAGGTATAGGAGAAGATGTAGGATGAGGTATGGGAGAAGATGTAGGATGAGGTATGGGAGAAGATGTAGGATGAGGTATGGGAGAAGATGTAGGATGAGGTATGGGAGGAGATGTAGGATGAGGTATGGGAGGAGATGTAGGATGAGGTATGGGAGGAGGTGTAGGATGAGGTATGGGAGAAGATGTAGGATGGGGTATGGGAGAAGATGTAGGATGAGGTATGGGAGAAGATGTAGGATGAGGTATGGGAGAAGATGTAGGATGAGGTATGGAAGAAGATGTAGGATGAGGTATGGGAGAAGATGTCGGATGAGGTATGGGAGAAGATGTAGGACGAGGTATGGGAGGAGATGTAGGATGGGGTATGGGAGAAGATGTAGGATGGGGTATGGGAGAAGATGTAGGATGAGGTATGGGAGAAGGTGTAGGATGAGGTATGGGAGAAGATGTAGGATGAGGTATGGGAGGAGGTGAAGGATGAGGTATGGAAGGAGATGTAGGATGAGGTATGGGAGAAGATGTAGGATGAGGTATAGGAGAAGATGTAGAATGAGGTATGGGAGAAGATGTAGGATGAGGTATGGGAGAAGATGTAGGATGAGGTATGGGAGAAGATGTAGGATGAGGTATGGGAGAAAATGTAGGATGAGGTATGGGAAAAGATGTAGGATGAGGTATGGGAGAAGATGTAGGATGAGGTATGGGAGAAGATGTAGGATGGGGTATGGGAGAAGATGTAGGATGAGGTATGGGAGAAGATGTAGGATAACGTATGTGAGGAGATGTAGGATGGGGTATGGGAGAAGATGTAGGATGGGGTATGGGAGAAGGTGTAGGATGAGGTATGGGAGAAGATGTAGGATGAGGCATGGAAGGAGATGTAGGATGAGGTATGGGAGAAGATGTAGGATGAGGTATGGGAGAAGATGTAGGATGAGGTATGGGAGAAGATGTAGGATGAGGTATGGGAGAAGATGTAGAATGAGGTATGGGAGAAGATGTAGGAAGAGGTATGGGAGAAGATGTAGGATGAGGTATGGGAGAAGATGTAGGATGAGGTATGGGAGAAGATGTAGGATGAGGTATGGGAGAAGATGTAGGATGAGGTATGGGAGAAGATGTAGGATGAGGTATGGGAGAAGATGTAGGATGAGGTATAGGAGAAGATGTAGGATGGGGTATGGGAGAAGATGTAGGATGAGGTATAGGAGAAGATGTAGGATGGGGTATGGGAGAAGATGTAGGATGAGGTATGGGAGAAGATGTAGGATGAGGTATGGGAGAAGATGTAGGATGAGGTATGGAAGGAGATTTAGGATGAGGTATGGAAGGAGATGTAGTATGAGGTATGGGAGAAGATGTAGGATGAGGTATAGGAGAAGATGTAGGATGAGGTATGAGAGGAGGTGTAGGATGAGGTATGGGAGACGATGTAGGATGAGGTATGAGAGGAGGTTTAGGATGAGGTATGGGAGAAGATGTAGGATGAGGTATGAGAGAAGGTGTAGGATGAGGTATGGGAGAAGATGTAGGATGAGGTATGGGAAAAAATGTAGGATGAGGTATGGGAGAAGATGTAGGATGAGGTATGGGAGAAGATGTAGGATGAGGTATGGGAGAAGATGTAGGAAGAGGTATGGGAGAAGATGTAGGATGAGGTATGGGAGAAGATGTAGGATGAGGTATGGGAGAAGATGTAGGATGAGGTATGGAAGGAAATGTAGGATGAGGTATGGGAGAAGATGTAGGATGAGGTATAGGAGAAGATGTAGGATGAGGTATGGGAGAAGATGTAGGATGAGGTATGGGAGAAGATGTAGGATGAGGTATGGGAGAAGATGTAGGATGAGGTATGGGAGGAGATGTAGGATGAGGTATGGGAGGAGATGTAGGATGAGGTATGGGAGGAGGTGTAGGATGAGGTATGGGAGAAGATGTAGGATGGGGTATGGGAGAAGATGTAGGATGAGGTATGGGAGAAGATGTAGGATGAGGTATGGGAGAAGATGTAGGATGAGGTATGGAAGAAGATGTAGGATGAGGTATGGGAGAAGATGTCGGATGAGGTATGGGAGAAGATGTAGGACGAGGTATGGGAGGAGATGTAGGATGGGGTATGGGAGAAGATGTAGGATGGGGTATGGGAGAAGATGTAGGATGAGGTATGGGAGAAGGTGTAGGATGAGGTATGGGAGAAGATGTAGGATGAGGTATGGGAGGAGGTGAAGGATGAGGTATGGAAGGAGATGTAGGATGAGGTATGGGAGAAGATGTAGGATGAGGTATAGGAGAAGATGTAGAATGAGGTATGGGAGAAGATGTAGGATGAGGTATGGGAGAAGATGTAGGATGAGGTATGGGAGAAGATGTAGGATGAGGTATGGGAGAAAATGTAGGATGAGGTATGGGAAAAGATGTAGGATGAGGTATGGGAGAAGATGTAGGATGAGGTATGGGAGAAGATGTAGGATGGGGTATGGGAGAAGATGTAGGATGAGGTATGGGAGAAGATGTAGGATAACGTATGTGAGGAGATGTAGGATGGGGTATGGGAGAAGATGTAGGATGGGGTATGGGAGAAGGTGTAGGATGAGGTATGGGAGAAGATGTAGGATGAGTTATGGGAGAAGATGTAGGATGAGGTATGGGAGAAGATGTAGGATGAGGTATGGGAGAAGATGTAGGATGAGGTATGGGAGAAGATGTAGGATGGGGTATGGGAGAAGATGTAGGATGAGGTATGGGAGAAGATGTAGGATGAGGTATGGGAGGAGATGTAGGATGGGGTATGGGAGAAGAAGTAGGATGGGGTATGGGAGAAGATGTAGGATGCGGTATGGGAGGAGGTGTAGGATGAGGTATGGAAGGAGATGTAGGATGAGGTATGGGAGAAGATGTAGGATGAGGTATAGGAGAAGATGTAGGATGAGGTATGGGAGAAGATGTAGGATGAGGTATGGGAGAAGATGTAGGATGAGGTATGGGAGAAGATGGAGGATGAGGTATGGGAGAAGATGTAGGATGAGGTATAGGAGAAGATGTAGGATGAGGTATGGGAGAAGATGTAGGATGAGGTATTGGAGAAGATGTAGGATGAGGTATGGGAGAAGATGTAGGATGAGGTATGGGAGAAGAATTAGGATGAGGTATGGGAGAAGATGTAGGATGAGGTATGGAAGGAGGTTTAGAATGAAATGTGGGAGGTGTAGGATGAAGTATAGGAAGAGGTTTAGGATGAGATGTTGTAGAGATATGGGAAGAGGTGTAGGATGAAGTATGGGAGAAGATGTAGGATGAGGTAT
Organism: Rana muscosa; assembly: GCA_029206835.1. NCBI lineage: Eukaryota > Metazoa > Chordata > Amphibia > Anura > Ranidae > Rana > Rana muscosa. The sequence continues at coordinate 3,050,105 of JARGYO010005627.1, forward strand.
AGGAGAAGATGTAGGATGAGGTATGGGAGAAGATGTAGGATGAGGTATGAGAGGAGGTGTAGGATGAGGTATGGTAGAAGATGTAGGATGAGGTATGGGAGAAGATGTAGGATGAGGTATGGGAGAAGATGTAGGATGAGGTATAGGAGAAGATGTAGGATGAGGTATGGGAGAAGATGTAGGATGAGGTATTGGAGAAGATGTAGGATGAGGTATGGGAGAAGATGTAGGATGAGGTATGGGAGAAGATGTAGGATGAGGTATGGGAGTAGATGTAGGATGAGGTATGGAAGGAGGTTTAGAATGAAATATGGGAGGTGTAGGATGAAGTATAGGAAGAGGTTTAGGATGAGATGTTGTAGAGATATGGGAAGAGGTGTAGGATGAAGTATGGGAGAAGATGTAGGATGAGGTATGAGAGGAGGTGTAGGATGAGGTATGGGAGAAGATGTAGGATGAGGTATGAGAGGAGGTGTAGGATGAGGTATGGTAGAAGATGTAGGATGAGGTATGGGAGAAGATGTAGGATGAGGTATGGGAGAAGATGTAGGATGAGGTATGAGAGGAGGTATAGGATGAGGTATGGTAGAAGATGTAGGATGAGGTATGGGAGAAGATGTAGAATGAGGTATGAGAGGAGGTGTAGGATAAGGTATGGGAAGAGGTGTAGAATGAGGTATGGGAGAAGATGTAGGATGAGGTATGGGAGAAGATGTAGGATGAGATATAGGAGAAGATGTAGGATGAGGTATGGGAGAAGATGTAGGATGAGGTATGGGAGAAGATGTAGGATGAGGTATGGGAGAAGATGTAGGATGAGGTATGGGAGAAGATGTAGGATGAGGTATGAGAGAAGATGTAGGATGAGGTATAGGAGAAGATGTAGGATGAGGTATGGGAGAAGATGTAGGATGAGGTATGGTAGAAGATGTAGGATGAGGTATAGGAGAAGATGTAGGATGAGGTATGGGAGGAGATGTAGGATGAGGTATGGGAGAAGATGTAGGATGAGGTATGGTAGAAGATGTAGGATGAGGTATGAGAGAAGATGTAAGAAGAGGTATGGTAGAAGATGTAGGATGAGGTATGGGAGAAGATGTAGGATGAGGTATGGGAGAAGATGTAGAATGAGGTATGGGAGAAGATGTAAGATGAGGTATGGGAGAAGATGTAGGATGAGGTATGGGAGAAGATGTAGGATGAGGTATGGGAGAAGATGTAAGATGAGGTATGGGAGAAGATGTAGGATGAGGTATGGGAGGAGATGTAGGATGAGGTATGGGAGAAGATGTAGTGTGAGGTATGGGAGAAGATGTAGGATGAGTTATGGGAGAAGATGTAGGATGAGGTATGAGAGGAGGTGTAGGATGAGGTATGGGAGAAGGTGTAGGATGAGATATGGTAGAAGATGTAGGATGAGGTATGGGAGAAGATGTAGGATGAGGTATGGTAGAAGATGTAGGATGGGGTATGGGAGAGGATGTAGGATGAGGTATGGGAGAAGATGTAGGATGAGGTATAGGAGAAGATGTAGGATGAGGTATGGGAGAAGATGTAGGATGAGGTATGGGAGAAGATGTAAGATGAGGTATGGTAGAAGATGTAGGATGAGGTATGGAAGGAGGTGTAGGATGAGGTATGGGAGAAGATGTAGGATGAGGTATGGGAGAAGATGTAGGATGAGGTATGGGAGAAGATGTAGAATGAGGTATGGGAGAAGATGTAGGATGAGGTATGGGAGAAGATGTAGGATGAGGTATGGGAGAAGATGTAGGATGAGGTATGGGAGAAGATGTAGGATGAGGTATGGGAGAAGATGTAGGAAGAGGTTTGGGAGAAAATGTAGGATGAGGTATGGGAGAAGATGTAGGATGAGGTATAGGAGAAGATGTAGGATGAGGTATGGGAGGAGATGTAGGATGAGGTATGGGAGAAGATGTAGGATGAGGTATGGTAGAAGATGTAGGATGAGGTATGGGAGAAGATGTAAGATGAGGTATGGTAGAAGATGTAGGATGAGGTATGGAAGAAGATGTAGGATGAGGTATGGGAGAAGATGTAGAATGAGGTATGGGAGAAGATGTAAGATGAGGTATGGGAGAAGATGTAGGATGGGGTATGGGAGAAGATGTAGGATGAGGTATGGGAGAAGATGTAGGATGAGGTATGGGAGAAGATGTAAGATGAGGTATGGGAGAAGATGTAGGATGAGGTATGGGAGAAGATGTAGGATGAGGTATGGGAGAAGATGTAGTGTGAGGTATGGGAGAAGATGTAGGATGAGGTATGGGAGAAGATGTAGGATGAGGTATGAGAGGAGGTGTAGGATGAGGTATGGGAGAAGGTGTAGGATGAGGTATGGTAGAAGATGTAGGATGAGGTATGGGAGAAGATGTAGGATGAGGTATGGTAGAAGATGTAGGATGGGGTATGGGAGAGGATGTAGGATGAGGTATGGGAGAAGATGTAGGATGAGGTATAGGAGAAGATGTAGGATGAGGTATTGGAGAAGATGTAGGATGAGGTATGGTAGAAGATGTAGGATGAGGTATGGGAGAAGATGTACGATGAGGTATGGTTGAAGATGTAGGATGCAGTATGGGAGAGGATGTAGGATGAGGTATGGGAGAGGATGTAGGATGAGGTATGGGAGAGGATGTAGGCTGAGGTATGGGAGAAGATGTAGGATGAGGTATAGGAGAAGATGTAGGATGAGGTATGGGAGAAAATGTAGGACGAGTTATAGGAGAAGATGGAGGATGAGGTATGGGAGAAGATGTAGGATGAGGTATGGGAGAAGATGTAGGATGAGGTTTAGGAGAAGATGTAGGATGAGGTATGGGAGAAGATGTAGGATGAGGTATGGGAGAAGATGTAGGATAAGGTATGGGAGAAGATGTAGGATGAGGTATGGGAGAAGATGTAGGAAGAGGTATGGGAGAAGATGTAGGATGAGGTATGGGAGAAGATGTAGGATGAGGTATGGGAGAAGATGTAGGATGAGGCATGGAAGGAGATGTAGGATGAGGTATGGGAGAAGATGTAGGATGAGGTATGGGAGAAGATGTAGGATGAGGTATGGGAGAAGATGTAGGATGAGGTATGGGAGAAGATGTAGAATGAGGTATGGGAGAAGATGTAGGAAGAGGTATGGGAGAAGATGTAGGATGAGGTATGGGAGAAGATGTAGGATGAGGTATGGGAGAAGATGTAGGATGAGGTATGGGAGAAGATGTAGGATGAGGTATGGGAGAAGATGTAGGATGAGGTATGGGAGAAGATGTAGGATGAGGTATAGGAGAAGATGTAGGATGGGGTATGGGAGAAGATGTAGGATGAGGTATAGGAGAAGATGTAGGATGGGGTATGGGAGAAGATGTAGGATGAGGTATGGGAGAAGATGTAGGATGAGGTATGGGAGAAGATGTAGGATGAGGTATGGAAGGAGATGTAGGATGAGGTATGGAAGGAGATGTAGTATGAGGTATGGGAGAAGATGTAGGATGAGGTATAGGAGAAGATGTAGGATGAGGTATGAGAGGAGGTGTAGGATGAGGTATGGGAGACGATGTAGGATGAGGTATGAGAGGAGGTTTAGGATGAGGTATGGGAGAAGATGTAGGATGAGGTATGAGAGAAGGTGTAGGATGAGGTATGGGAGAAGATGTAGGATGAGGTATGGGAAAATATGTAGGATGAGGTATGGGAGAAGATGTAGGATGAGGTATGGGAGAAGATGTAGGATGAGGTATGGGAGAAGATGTAGGAAGAGGTATGGGAGAAGATGTAGGATGAGGTATGGGAGAAGATGTAGGATGAGGTATGGGAGAAGATGTAGGATGAGGTATGGAAGGAGATGTAGGATGAGGTATGGGAGAAGATGTAGGATGAGGTATAGGAGAAGATGTAGGATGAGGTATGGGAGAAGATGTAGGATGAGGTATGGGAGAAGATGAAGGATGAGGTATGGGAGAAGATGTAGGATGAGGTATGGGAGAAGATGTAGGAATAGGTATGGGAGAAGATGTAGGATGAGGTATGGGAGAAGATGTAGGATGGGGTATGGGAGAAGATGTAGGATGAGGTATGGGAGAAGATGTAGGATGAGGTATGGAAGGAGATGTAGGATGAGGTATGGAAGGAGATGTAGTATGAGGTATGGGAGAAGATGTAGGATGAGGTATAGGAGAAGATGTAGGATGAGGTATGAGAGGAGGTGTAGGATGAGGTATGGGAGAAGATGTAGGATGAGGTATGAGAGGAGGTGTAGGATGAGGTATGGGAGAAGATGTAGGATGAGGTATGGGAGAAGATGTAGGATGAGGTATGGGAGAAAATGTAGGATGAGGTATAGGAGAAGGAAGATGTAGGATGAGGTATGGGAGAAGATTTAGGATGGGGTATGGGAGAAGATGTAGGATGAGGTATGGTAGAAGATGTAGGATGAGGTATGGGAGAAGATGTAGGATGAGGTATGGGAGAAGATGTAGGATGAGGTATGAGAGGAGGTGTAGGATGAGGTATGGTAGAAGATGTAGGATGAGGTATGGTAGAAGATGTAGGATGGGGTAAGGGAGAAGATGTAGGATGGGGTATGGGAGAAGATGTAGGATGAGGTATGGGAGAAGATGTAGGATGAGGTATGGGAGAAGTTGTAGGATGAGGTATTGTAGAAGATGTAGGATGAGATGTGGGAGAAAATGTAGGATGAGGTATGGGAGAAGATGTAGGATGAGGTATGGGAGAAGAAGTAGGATGAGGTATTGGAGAATATGTAGGATGAGGTATAGGAGAAGATGTAGGATGAGGTATGGGAGAAGATGTAGGATGAGGTATGGGAGAAGATGTAGGATGAGGTATGGGAGAAGATGTAGGATGAGGTATGGTAGAAGATGTAGGATGAGGTATGGGAGAAGATGTAGGATGGGGTATGGGAGAAGATGTAGGATGAGGTATGGGAGAAGATGTAGGATGAGGTATGGGAGAAGATGTAGGATGAGGTATGGTAGAAGATGTAGGATGAGGTGTGGGAGAAGATGTAGGATGAGGTATGGGAGAAGATGTTGGATGAGGTATGGTAGAAGATGTAAGATGAGGTATGGGAGAAGATGTAGGATGAGGTATGGGAGAAGATGTAGGATGAGGTATGGGAGAAGATGTAGTGTGAGGTATGGGAGAAGATGTAGGATGAGGTATGGGAGAAGATGTAGGATGAGGTATGAGAGGAGGTGTAGGATGAGGTATGGGAGAAGGTGTAGGATGAGGTATGGTAGAAGATGTAGGATGAGGTATGGGAGAAGATGTAGGATGAGGTATGGTAGAAGATGTAGGATGGGGTATGGGAGAGGATGTAGGATGAGGTATGGGAGAAGATGTAGGATGAGGTATAGGAGAAGATGTAGGATGAGGTATTGGAGAAGATGTAGGATGAGGTATGGTAGAAGATGTAGGATGAGGTATGGGAGAAGATGTACGATGAGGTATGGTTGAAGATGTAGGATGCAGTATGGGAGAGGATGTAGGATGAGGTATGGGAGAGGATGTAGGATGAGGTATGGGAGAGGATGTAGGATGAGGTATGGGAGAAGATGTAGGATGAGGTATAGGAGAAGATGTAGGATGAGGTATGGGAGAAGATGTAGGATGAGGTATGGGAGAAGATGGAGGATGAGGTATGGGAGAAGATGTAGGATGAGGTATGGAAGGAGATGTAGTATGAGGTATGGGAGAAGATGTAGGATGAGGTATAGGAGAAGATGTAGGATGAGGTATGAGAGGAGGTGTAGGATGAGGTATGGGAGACGATGTAGGATGAGGTATGAGAGGAGGTTTAGGATGAGGTATGGGAGAAGATGTAGGATGAGGTATGAGAGAAGGTGTAGGATGAGGTATGGGAGAAGATGTAGGATGAGGTATGGGAGAAGATGTAGGATGAGGTATGGGAGAAGATGTAGGAAGAGGTATGGGAGAAGATGTAGGATGAGGTATGGGAGAAGATGTAGGATGAGGTATGGGAGAAGATGTAGGATGGGGTATGGAAGGAGATGTAGGATGAGGTATGGGAGAAGATGTAGGATGAGGTATAGGAGAAGATGTAGGATGAGGTATGGGAGAAGATGTAGGATGAGGTATGGGAGAAGATGTAGGATGAGGTATGGGAGAAGATGTAGGATGAGGTATGGGAGAAGATGTAGGAAGAGGTATGGGAGAAGATGTAGGATGAGGTATGGGAGAAGATGTAGGATGGGGTATGGGAGAAGATGTAGGATGAGGTATGGGAGAAGATGTAGGATGAGGTATGGAAGGAGATGTAGGATGAGGTATGGAAGGAGATGTAGTATGAGGTATGGGAGAAGATGTAGGATGAGGTATAGGAAAAGATGTAGGATGAGGTATGAGAGGAGGTGTAGGATGAGGTATGGGAGAAGATGTAGGATGAGGTATGAGAGGAGGTGTAGGATGAGGTATGGGAGAAGATGTAGGATGAGGTATGGGAGAAGATGTAGGATGAGGTATGGGAGAAAATGTAGGATGAGGTATAGGAGAAGGAAGATGTAGGATGAGGTATGGGAGAAGATTTAGGATGGGGTATGGGAGAAGATGTAGGATGAGGTATGGTAGAAGATGTAGGATGAGGTATGGGAGAAGATGTAGGATGAGGTATGGGAGAAGATGTAGGATGAGGTATGAGAGGAGGTGTAGGATGAGGTATGGTAGAAGATGTAGGATGAGGTATGGTAGAAGATGTAGGATGGGGTAAGGGAGAAGATGTAGGATGGGGTATGGGAGAAGATGTAGGATGAGGTATGGGAGAAGATGTAGGATGAGGTATGGGAGAAGATGTAGGATGAGGTATTGTAGAAGATGTAGGATGAGATGTGGGAGAATATGTAGGATGAGGTATGGGAGAAGATGTAGGATGAGGTATGGTAGAAGATGTAGGATGAGGTATGGGAGAAGATGTAGGATGAGGTATGGGAGAAGAAGTAGGATGAGGTATGGGAGAAGATGTAAGATGAGGTATGGGAGAAGATGTAGGATGGGGTATGGGAGAAGATGTAGGATGAGGTATGGGAGAAGATGTAGGATGAGGTATGGAAGGAGATGTAGGATGAGGTATGGAAGGAGATGTAGTATGAGGTATGGGAGAAGATGTAGGATGAGGTATAGGAGAAGATGTAGGATGAGGTATGAGAGGAGGTGTAGGATGAGGTATGGGAGAAGATGTAGGATGAGGTATGAGAGGAGGTGTAGGATGAGGTATGGGAGAAGATGTAGGATGAGGTATGGGAGAAGATGTAGGATGAGGTATGGGAGAAAATGTAGGATGAGGTATAGGAGAAGGAAGATGTAGGATGAGGTATGGGAGAAGATTTAGGATGGGGTATGGGAGAAGATGTAGGATGAGTTATGGTAGAAGATGTAGGATGAGGTATGGGAGAAGATGTAGGATGAGGTATGGGAGAAGATGTAGGATGAGGTATGAGAGGAGGTGTAGGATGAGGTATGGTAGAAGATGTAGGATGAGGTATGGTAGAAGATGTAGGATGGGGTAAGGGAGAAGATGTAGGATGGGGTATGGGAGAAGATGTAGGATGAGGTATGGGAGAAGATGTAGGATGAGGTATGGGAGAAGATGTAGGATGAGGTATTGTAGAAGATGTAGGATGAGATGTGGGAGAATATGTAGGATGAGGTATGGGAGAAGATGTAGGATGAGGTATGGTAGAAGATGTAGGATGAGGTATGGGAGAAGATGTAGGATGAGGTATTGGAGAATATGTAGGATGAGGTATAGGAGAAGATGTAGGATGAGGTATGGGAGAAGATGTAGGATGAGGTATGGGAGAAGATGTAGGATGAGGTATGGGAGAAGATGTAGGATGAGGTATGGTAGAAGATGTAGGATGAGGTATGGGAGAAGATGTAGGATGGGGTATGGGAGAAGATGTAGGATGAGGTATGGGAGAAGATGTAGGATGAGGTATGGGAGAAGATGTAGGATGAGGTATGGTAGAAGATGTAGGATGAGGTGTGGGAGAAGATGTAGGATGAGGTATGGGAGAAGATGTTGGATGAGGTATGGTAGAAGATGTAAGATGAGGTATGGGAGAAGATGTAGGATGAGGTATGGGAGAAGATGTAGGATGAGGTATGGGAGAAGATGTAGTGTGAGGTATGGGAGAAGATGTAGGATGAGGTATGGGAGAAGATGTAGGATGAGGTATGAGAGGAGGTGTAGGATGAGGTATGGGAGAAGGTGTAGGATGAGGTATGGTAGAAGATGTAGGATGAGGTATGGGAGAAGATGTAGGATGAGGTATGGTAGAAGATGTAGGATGGGGTATGGGAGAGGATGTAGGATGAGGTATGGGAGAAGATGTAGGATGAGGTATAGGAGAAGATGTAGGATGAGGTATTGGAGAAGATGTAGGATGAGGTATGGTAGAAGATGTAGGATGAGGTATGGGAGAAGATGTACGATGAGGTATGGTTGAAGATGTAGGATGCAGTATGGGAGAGGATGTAGGATGAGGTATGGGAGAGGATGTAGGATGAGGTATGGGAGAGGATGTAGGATGAGGTATGGGAGAAGATGTAGGATGAGGTATAGGAGAAGATGTAGGATGAGGTATGGGAGAAAATGTAGGACGAGTTATAGGAGAAGATGGAGGATAAGGTATGGGAGAAGATGTAGGATGAGGTATGGGAGAAGATGTAGGATGAGGTTTAGGAGAAGATGTAGGATGAGGTATGGGAGAAGATGTAGGATGAGGTATGGGAGAAGATGTAGGATGAGGTATGGGAGAAGATTTAGGATGGGGTATGGGAGAAGATGTAGGATGAGGTATGGTAGAAGATGTAGGATGAGGTATGGGAGAAGATGTAGGATGAGGTATGGGAGAAGATGTAGGATGAGGTATGAGAGGAGGTGTAGGATGAGGTATGGTAGAAGATGTAGGATGAGGTATGGTAGAAGATGTAGGATGGGGTAAGGGAGAAGATGTAGGATGGGGTATGGGAGAAGATGTAGGATGAGGTATGGGAGAAGATGTAGGATGAGGTATGGGAGAAGATGTAGGATGAGGTATTGTAGAAGATGTAGGATGAGATGTGGGAGAAAATGTAGGATGAGGTATGGGAGAAGATGTAGGATGAGGTATGGTAGAAGATGTAGGATGAGGTATGGGAGAAGATGTAGGATGAGGTATGGGAGAAGAAGTAGGATGAGGTATGGGAGAAGATGTAGGATGAGGTATGGGAGAAGATGTAGGATGGGGTATGGGAGAAGATGTAGGATGAGGTATGGGAGAAGATGTAGGATGAGGTATGGAAGGAGATGTAGGATGAGGTATGGAAGGAGATGTAGTATGAGGTATGGGAGAAGATGTAGGATGAGGTATAGGAGAAGATGTAGGATGAGGTATGAGAGGAGGTGTAGGATGAGGTATGGGAGAAGATGTAGGATGAGGTATGAGAGGAGGTGTAGGATGAGGTATGGGAGAAGATGTAGGATGAGGTATGGGAGAAGATGTAGGATGAGGTATGGGAGAAAATGTAGGATGAGGTATAGGAGAAGGAAGATGTAGGATGAGGTATATGAGAAGATTTAGGATGGGGTATGGGAGAAGATGTAGGATGAGGTATGGTAGAAGATGTAGGATGAGGTATGGGAGAAGATGTAGGATGAGGTATGGGAGAAGATGTAGGATGAGGTATGAGAGGAGGTGTAGGATGAGGTATGGTAGAAGATGTAGGATGAGGTATGGTAGAAGATGTAGGATGGGGTAAGGGAGAAGATGTAGGATGGGGTATGGGAGAAGATGTAGGATGAGGTATGGGAGAAGATGTAGGATGAGGTATGGGAGAAGATGTAGGATGAGGTATTGTAGAAGATGTAGGATGAGATGTGGGAGAATATGTAGGATGAGGTATGGGAGAAGATGTAGGATGAGGTATGGTAGAAGATGTAGGATGAGGTATGGGAGAAGATGTAGGATGAGGTATTGGAGAAGATGTAGGATGAGGTATAGGAGAAGATGTAGGATGAGGTATGGGAGAAGATGTAGGATGAGGTATGGGAGAAGATGTAGGATGAGGTATGGGAGAAGATGTAGGATGAGGTATGGTAGAAGATGTAGGATGAGGTATGGGAGAAGATGTAGGATGGGGTATGGGAGAAGATGTAGGATGAGGTATGGGAGAAGATGTAGGATGAGGTATGGGAGAAGATGTAGGATGAGGTATGGTAGAAGATGTAGGATGAGGTGTGGGAGAAGATGTAGGATGAGGTATGGGAGAAGATGTTGGATGAGGTATGGTAGAAGATGTAAGATGAGGTATGGGAGAAGATGTAGGATGAGGTATGGGAGAAGATGTAGGATGAGGTATGGGAGAAGATGTAGGATGAGGTATGGGAGAAGATGTAGGATGAGGCATGGAAGGAGGTGTAGGATGAGGTATGGGAGAAGATGTAGGATGAGGTATGGGAGAAGATGTAGGATGAGGTATGGGAGAAGATGTAGGATGAGGTATGGGAGAAGATGTAGAATGAGGTATGGGAGAAGATGTAGGAAGAGGTATGGGAGAAGATGTAGGATGAGGTATGGGAGAAGATGTAGGATGAGGTATGGGAGAAGATGTAGGATGAGGTATGGGAGAAGATGTAGGATGAGGTATGGGAGAAGATGTAGGATGAGGTATAGGAGAAGATGTAGGATGGGGTATGGGAGAAGATGTAGGATGAGGTATAGGAGAAGATGTAGGATGGGGTATGGGAGAAGATGTAGGATGAGGTATGGGAGAAGATGTAGGATGAGGTATGGGAGAAGATGTAGGATGAGGTATGGAAGGAGATGTAGGATGAGGTATGGAAGGAGATGTAGTATGAGGTATGGGAGAAGATGTAGGATGAGGTATAGGAGAAGATGTAGGATGAGGTATGAGAGGAGGTGTAGGACGAGGTATGGGAGAAGATGTAGGATGAGGTATGAGAGGAGGTTTAGGATGAGGTATGGGAGAAGATGTAGGATGAGGTATGAGAGAAGGTGTAGGATGAGGTATGGGAGAAGATGTAGGATGAGGTATGGGAAAAGATGTAGGATGAGGTATGGGAGAAGATGTAGGATGAGGTATGGGAGAAGATGTAGGATGAGGTATGGGAGAAGATGTAGGAAGAGGTATGGGAGAAGATGTAGGATGAGGTATGGGAGAAGATGTAGGATGAGGTATGGGAGAAGATGTAGGATGAGGTATGGAAGGAGATGTAGGATGAGGTATGGGAGAAGATGTAGAATGAGGTATAGGAGAAGATGTAGGATGAGGTATGGGAGAAGATGTAGGATGAGGTATGGGAGAAGATGTAGGATGAGGTATGGGAGAAGATGTAGGATGAGGTATGGGAGAAGATGTAGGAAGAGGTATGGGAGAAGATGTAGGATGAGGTATGGGAGAAGATGTAGGATGAGGTATGGGAGAAGATGTAGGATGAGGTATGGAAGGAGATGTAGGATGAGGTATGGAAGGAGATGTAGTATGAGGTATGGGAGAAGATGTAGGATGAGGTATAGGAGAAGATGTAGGATGAGGTATGAGAGGAGGTGTAGGATGAGGTATGGGAGAAGATGTAGGATGAGGTATGAGAGGAGGTGTAGGATGAGGTATGGGAGAAGATGTAGGATGAGGTATGGGAGAAGATGTAGGATGAGGTATGGGAGAAAATGTAGGATGAGGTATAGGAGAAGGAAGATGTAGGATGAGGTATGGGAGAAGATTTAGGATGGGGTATGGGAGAAGATGTAGTATGAGGTATGGTAGAAGATGTAGGATGAGGTATGGGAGAAGATGTAGGATGAGGTATGGGAGAAGTTGTAGGATGAGGTATGAGAGGAGGTGTAGGATGAGGTATGGTAGAAGATGTAGGATGAGGTATGGTAGAAGATGTAGGATGGGGTAAGGGAGAAGATGTAGGATGGGGTATGGGAGAAGATGTAGGATGAGGTATGGGAGAAGATGTAGGATGAGGTATGGGAGAAGATGTAGGATGAGGTATTGTAGAAGATGTAGGATGAGATGTGGGAGAATATGTAGGATGAGGTATGGGAGAAGATGTAGGATGAGGTATGGTAGAAGATGTAGGATGAGGTATGGGAGAAGATGTAGGATGAGGTATTGGAGAATATGTAGGATGAGGTATAGGAGAAGATGTAGGATGAGGTATGGGAGAAGATGTAGGATGAGGTATGGGAGAAGATATAGGATGAGGTATGGGAGAAGATGTAGGATGAGGTATGGTAGAAGATGTAGGATGAGGTATGGGAGAAGATGTAGGATGGGGTATGGGAGAAGATGTAGGATGAGGTATGGGAGAAGATGTAGGATGAGGTATGGGAGAAGATGTAGGATGAGGTATGGTAGAAGATGTAGGATGAGGTGTGGGAGAAGATGTAGGATGAGGTATGGGAGAAGATGTTGGATGAGGTATGGTAGAAGATGTAGGATGAGGTATGGGAGAAGATGTAGGATGAGGTATGGGAGAAGATGTAGGATGAGGTATGGGAGAAGATGTAGGATGAGGTATGGTAGAAGATGTAGGATGAGGTATGGGAGAAGATGTAGGATGAGGTATGGGAGAAGATGTAGGATGAGGTATGAGAGGAGGTGTAGGATGAGGTATGGTAGAAGATGTAGGATGAGGTATGGTAGAAAATGTAGGATGGGGTATGGGAGAAGATGTAGGATGGGGTATGGGAGAAGATGTAGGATGAGGTATGGGAGAAGATGTAGGATGAGGTATGGGAGAAGATGTAGGATGAGGTATGGGAGAAGATGTAGGATGAGGTATGGGAGAAGATGTAGGATGAGGTATGGTAGAAAATGTAGGATGGGTTATGGGAGAAGTTGTAGGATGGGGTATGGGAGAAGATGTAGGATGAGGTATGGGAGAAGATGTAGGATGAGGTATGGGAGAAGATGTAGGATGAGGTATGGTAGAAGATGTAGGATGAAGTATGGGAGAAGATGTAGGATGAGGTATGGGAGAAGATGTAGGATGAGGTATGGTAGAAGGTGTAGGATGAGGTATGGGAGAAGATGTAGGATGAGGTATGGGGGAAGATGTAGGATGAGGTATGATAGAAGATGTAGGATGAGGTATGGGAGAAGATGTAGAATGAGGTATAGGAGAAGATGTAGGATGAGGTATGGGAGAATATGTAGGATGAGGTATAGGAGAAGATGTAGGATGAGATATGGAAGGGAGTATTTAGGTATGGAGGGAGGTGTTGGATGAGGTATGGAAGGGAGTAGTGAGGTATGGAGGGAGGTGTTGGATGAGGTATGGAAGAGAGTAGTGAGGTATAGAAGGAGGTGTAAGATGTGGGATGGATGGAGATTTTGGGTGAAGTATGGAAGGAGGTGTAGGATGAGGTTTAGAATAGGATCATGTAGGATGAGGTAAGGATGGAAGTGTTGTCGGAGGTATGGAAGAAGAAGAAGAAGAAGAAGAAGGAAGAGGCAGGAGAGAAGATATTGGAATAGTTACAGAAGGTGTACAAGGAGTTATAGAAGCAGGAATATTTAGGATAAACAGTGTAGATTGAGATATAAGAGAATGGGTAGGGGTCAGGGGCGGACTGACAACTCATGGGGCCCTCGGGCAATAGGAGATTATGGGGCCCCCAGATAATAGATTATGAGGCCACACAGTACTGTATATACACACACACACAGTATACATACACACAGAATACACATACAGACACACAGTACACACAGTACACACACACACAGTACACACACACACACAGTATACATACACACAGAATACACATACAGACACACAGTACACACAGTATACATACACACAGAATACACATACAGACACACAGTACACACAGTATACATACACACAGAATACACATACAGACACACAGTACACACAGTATACATACACACAGAATACACATACAGACACACAGTACACACAGTATACATACACACAGAATACACATACAGACACACAGTACACACAGTATACATACACACAGAATACACATACAGACACACAGTACACACAGTATACATACACACAGAATACACATACAGACACACAGTACACACAGTATACATACACACAGAATACACATACAGACACACAGTACACACAGTATACATACACACAGAATACACATACAGACACACAGTACACACAGTATACATACACACAGAATACACATACAGACACACAGTACACACAATATACATACACACAGAATACACATACAGACACACAGTACACACAGTACACAGACACACACAGTATACATACACACACTGAGAAGGTACTGGAGAGGCGGGGCAGCTATAATTTGGAGATTTTTAGACCAAAAGGATGTCGTTAAGGGACATTTCAGGGACAGATGTAAAAAAAGCACAGATTTTAACATACTGTCTCTGGTTATACTAAGGCTGGCAACCCTGATGGGGCCCCCTAGTGGCATGGGGCCCTCGGGCATTGCCCGAGTGCCCGAATGGTCAGTCCGCCCCTGGTAGGGGTTATGAAGAAAGAAGATACAGGAGACTATTGAACAATAGTGGATTGTATTCTGGAATGAGGTGGCATAATAGTCATGTAAGAAGATATAGGGGGGATTTCTGTAAGGAGGTGCAGAATAAGTCTTCCAGGACCCATAGCTCTTCCGGCACCTTCTTCCTGAAATATTCCTACATCTACTTCCATAAATCTTCCCATACCATCCATAGCTCTTCCAATATCTTCTTCCTGAAATATTCCTACTGGGAGGAAATATAGGAATACTTCAGGAGGGAGATATCAGGGGGATTGCTACAGAAGATTTAGGGGGATTGAAATGGTGGGTAGAAATTAGGGAAGGACATATAAATACTACTATAACAAATAAATAATATATATATAAAAAATTTAAAAAACAATACATTAAGGTAAAATAACTTTAAATAAATGAAAACAGAAAGTTGTATTACTAGCATTCAAATAGAATAATACGCCAGTAAAACAACATTTTTAAAAACTGCAACATTTTTTGCATATGGCCTTTATATAAGAGTATAAAATAACAAGTAAATAGGCATTCAAATATAAATAATCAAGTTGCAGAGAATTATTATTTGGTCAGAATAAAAAACAAACGCAATGCCAACAAAATTGCATGAAAACAATCAATATTTTTTGGGCAGACATTCAATAGATGCGATGTATAATTAAATAAATAAATAAAGACTAAAGAATAATGCATTTTTATAAAAAATAAATAAATAATAGTACTGGATCTTTACTATGTGGCTAGTAATAATTTGGAAGAAATTCATTATTAAAAGCAGCATGAAAAAAAATCGATAAATGGGATGAAAAAATACAATAAAATGAAAGAATAATGTTTTTTTACAAAAATGATATCAATAGTACTAGCAGCATGGAAAAAAAAATAATAATAAATCTAATGCCCAAAAAATAAATATATAAAAAAAATTAAGAATAATGCATTTTATAATAATAAAATAATGGTCCTGCATGTTTACATGTTTGCATGTGGCTGGTAATGGTTTGGAAGAAATCCAGTATTGCTAGCTGCATAAAAAAAAAATCAACAAAAAAAAATGTAATGAAAGAATAATGCATTTTATAAACAATATTATTATTAATAATAATAATATTCTCGGATAGTTACTATGTGGCTAGTAATACATTAACAGGGAATTCATCTTTGCTAGCAGCATGAAAAAATCCAATAAATGTAGTGAAAATAAATAAATTAATAAATTAAATGAAAGAATAATGCATTTGATTAAAAAAATAAAAAAATAAAAAATAGTCCTAGACTTTCACTATGTGGCCAGTAATACATCTGGAAGCATGAAAAATAAATCAAGCTCGTTTTTGCAGTCTTTTTGCAGGAGCTGGTGGTCACTTACCTGTGTGCGTTGTCTTGGAGCATAGAGCAGTTGTTCATACAGTACAGCGCTGAGTTGGCTGACTCTCTCTATATATATGGTCTTGATGTCCCAGTTGGGCCAGGTTGACACCTTTGTGGCGATGATGTCATTGTGAGTGTTCCTCTCTGATTATAGCTGCGGGGTGCCGGATAAGTGGATAAAATGAACACTAATAATTTTCCGTACTACAACTCGGCCCATAAAAATGGTACATTTTTAACTGCATTCCATTTGCTGGGCGTATCATCGCCTGCCACATCGTACCTGCACCCTACGTAATAAAGCCAGTATTCGGGCACTGCACCCCCTGTACTGGACTTGGCGCGTTGTTTATTTGATTTACAACCAGCAAAAGCGGGCCCTTTCCAAAATGGGCAAGGTTGGTAGGATGAGGTGGCCAGGAAGCGAGGTGTGCCCCTTCATTTTCTTCTCCTGGAGACGTGATCCTTCCTCGACCACATGTCCCTGAACATCTCTAACACACCACCACCATGATTGGCACACTCTCCCCCCCCCCCTGTTACCCTATCTTACCACCCATCACTATTCCAGCTAATCCCCCCACCCCAAATTTCACCACCCAACATTGCTCCAGCCACCCAACCCCCATTCTTGCCACCTGCCAATTCACCAGCGCTCGCCCATCTCTCACCACCCACCACTGCACTAGCCACCCTACCACTTTCACCACCTGTTACTACTCCATACCAACCACTCCCCGGCCCACTCTTACCACCTGCAGGTGCTTCTGGGTAGAGGAGGGTGGCTAGGATTACAGAACAGCACCCTCTCTTCCTAACACACCCCCCGTTACCCCATCTTACCACCCATCACTGTTCCAGCCAATCCCCCCCAACTTTCACCACCCAACATTGCTCCAGCCACCCAACCCCCCTTCTTCACCACCTGACAATTCACCAGCCCTCGCCCATCTCTCACCACCCACCACTGCACTAGCCACCCTTCCACTTTCACCACCTGTTACTACTCCATACCAACCACTCCCCGGCCCACTCTTACCACCTGCAGGTGCTGCTGGGTAGAGGAGGGTGGCTAGGTTTACAGAACAGCACCCTCTCTTCCTAACACACCCACCGTTACCCCATCTTACCACCCATCACTGTTCCAGCCAATCCCCCCCCAACTTTCACCACCCAACATTGCTCCAGCCACCCAACCCCCCTTCTTCACCACCTGACAATTCACCAGCCCTCGCCCATCTCTCACCACCCACCACTGAACTAGCCACCCTTCCACTTTCACCACCTGCCACTACTCCATACCACTCCCCAGCCCACTCTTACCACCTGCACCAGCCACTCTCCCCAATCTCTTATCATCTGCAACTGTTCCAACTAATTCATTCCCACTCTCACCACCCACCACTGCGCCAGCTACCCAATGTTTCAATACCTACCACTGCACCAGCCATCTACCCCACTCTTACTATCTAAGCCTGCAGCAGCCACCCTGTCCTCACCACCCCTCAGTACAACAGCCAACATCCACTCTGACCACCCACCACTTCACCAGCTAACCCCCTAGTATCACTACCTACCACTACACCAGCCACCCCATCATTTTCACCACTTACCACTGCACCAGCAATGCCCAAATATTCTCACCATCTCCCCCTGCAACAACTACCCACTATGGCACCAGCCATCTCCCCCTCCCCATCTCACCACCTCCACCTACCACTATGCTAACACCCGCCCCCCCACCCCCCTTTACCGCCTGCTACAGCCACCCCATCCTCACCATGCCCCCAATGCACCAGCCAACACCCACTCTGACCACCAGTCACCTCTGCACACTCACCACCCACCACTGCACCAGCTAAACTTCTACTTTCACTACCCACCAAGGCAACAGCCACCACCTACTCTCATCACCTCCACCTACCACTACACTAGAACCCCCCCCCCCTCACTACCCACCTGCACCAGCCACCCTCCCCAATCTAATAATCTGACATTGCACCAGCCAATCCCCCTTCGATTCTCACCATCTACCACTGTGCCAGCCATCCAACCTACTCCTACTATCTACAACTGCACCAACCACCCCATCCTCACCACCCCCCCCACTGCACAAGTCAACCCAAACTCTGACCACCTACCACTACGCTAGCACTCTCACCATTCATCACAACACCAGCTACCTCCTTGTCTAACTACCTACCACTGCACCAGCCATATCCCCACTCTCACAACTTACCACTGCACCAGCCATCCATCCACCTACTATCTACAACTGCACCAACCACCCCATCTTCACCACCCTCCACTGCACCAGCCAACCCCCATTCTGACCACCTACCACTACCACTACGCTAGCCACCCTTGCACTCTCACCACCCATCATTGCACCAGCTACCCCCCTGTCTCACTACCTACCACTGCACCAGCCATATCCCCACTCTTACCACTTACCATTGCACCAGTCATCCCAAACATTCTCACCAACTACCGCTGCATCAACCACCCCAACTTTAAAATTCATACCAGACCCTTATCCAGGCATGGGTGAGAGAGCGTGTGCCCCCTTTCCTATAAAATTCCAGGCGACAAGCATTTCAACATTTGGGAGGGTACCTTTCAAGGGGGAGGCATCAACGTTGAGGCACAGAGGCCTCTTCCCCACATCCTATCCCTCAAAGAGATTTTGGAGGTTTGTGGGGGGGGACTCATAAATATTGAAAGCCTCCTTTATAGTATAAGGCCTCAGATATCAACCACCCCCTCCAGTGGAATGAGTGCAGAGTAAATTAGCACCTGAAAAAAGTGAAAAGGTAAATATAAACCCTATGATGAAGAACTTTATTTAAAAAAAATCAAAATGTAAATCTATCATCGATCACATCATCCACATGTAGATCCATCATCAGTCACATCATCCATATGTAGAGCCATCATCAATCACATCATCCATATGTGGATCCATCATCAATCACATCATCCACATGTAGATCCATCATCATTCACATCATCCATATGTGGATCCATCATCAATCACATCATCCATATGTGGATCCATCATCAATCACATCATCCATTTGTAGATCCATCATCAATCACATCATCCACATGTAGATCCATCATCAATTACATCACCCATATGTAGATCCATCATTAATCACATCATCCATATGTGGATCCATCATCAATCACATCATCCATATGTAGATCCATCATCAATCACATCATCCCCATGTGGATCCATCATCAATCACATCATCCACATGTGGATCCATCATCAATCATATCATCCATATGTAGATCCATCATCAATCACATCATCCCTAATGTAGATCCATCATCAATCACATCATCCATATGTAGATCCACCATGTGGATCCATCATCAATCACATCATCCCCATGTGGATCCATCATCTATCACATCATCCCCATGTGGATCCATCATCAATCACATCATCCATATGTAGATCCATCATCAATCACATCATCCACATGTGGATCCATCATCAATCACATCATCCCCATGTGGATCCATCATCAATCACATCATCCCCATGTGGATCCATCATCAATCACATCATCCCCATGTGGATACATCATCCCCATGTGGATCCATCATCAATCACATCATCTATATGTAGATACATCATCCCCATGTAGATCCATCATCAATCACATCATCCATATGTAGATCAACCATGTGGATCCATCATCAATCACATCATCCCCATGTGGATCCATCATCAATCACATCATCCCCATGTGGATCCATCATCTATCACATCATCCATATGTAGATCCATCATCAATCACATCATCCGCATGTGGATCCATCATCAATCACATCATCCACATGTGGATCCATCATCAATCACATCATCCCCATGTGGATACATCATCCCCATGTGGATCCATCGTCAATCACATCATCTATATGTAGATACATCATCCCCATGTAGATCCATCATCAATCACATCATCCATATGTAGATCAACCATGTGGATCCATCATCAATCACATCATCCCCATGTGGATCCATCATCAATCACATCATCCCCATGTGGATCCATCATCTATCACATCATCCATATGTAGATCCATCATCAATCACATCATCCGCATGTGGATCCATCATCAATCACATCATCCACATGTGGATCCATCATCAATCACATCATCCCCATGTGGATCCATCATCAATCACATCATCCCCATGTGGATCCATCATCAATCACATCATCCCCATGTGGATCCATCATCAATCACATCATCCCCATGTGGATCCATCATCAATCACATCATCCCCATGTGGATCCATCATCAATCACATCATCTATATGTAGATCCATCATCAATCACATCATCCCCATGTGGATCCATCATCAATCACATCATCTATATGTAGATCCATCATCAATCACATCATCCCCATGTGGATCCATCATCAATCACATCATCCCCATGTGGATCCATCATCAATCACATCATCCCCATGTGGATCCATCATCAATCACATCATCCCCATGTGGATCCATCATCAATCACATCATCCCCATGTGGATCCATCATCAATCACATCATCTATATGTAGATCCATCATCAATCACATCATCCCCATGTGGATCCATCATCAATCACATCATCTATATGTAGATCCATCATCAATCACATCATCCACATGTGGATCCATCATCAATCACATCATCCCCATGTGGATCCATCATCAATCACATCATCCCCATGTGGATCCATCATCAATCACATCATCCCCATGTGGATCCATCGTCAATCACATCATCTATATGTAGATACATCATCCCCATGTAGATCCATCATCAATCACATCATCCATATGTAGATCAACCATGTGGATCCATCATCAATCACATCATCCCCATGTGGATCCATCATCAATCACATCATCCCCATGTGGATCCATCATCTATCACATCATCCATATGTAGATCCATCATCAATCACATCATCCCCATGTGGATCCATCATCAATCACATCATCCCCATGTGGATCCATCATCAATCACATCATCCCCATGTGGATCCATCATCAATCACATCATCCCCATGTGGATCCATCATCAATCACATCATCCCCATGTGGATCCATCATCAATCACATCATCTATATGTAGATCCATCATCAATCACATCATCCCCATGTGGATCCATCATCAATCACATCATCTATATGTAGATCCATCATCAATCACATCATCCCCATGTGGATCCATCATCAATCACATCATCCCCATGTGGATCCATCATCAATCACATCATCCCCATGTGGATCCATCATCAATCACATCATCCCCATGTGGATCCATCATCAATCACATCATCTATATGTAGATCCTTTATCGATCACGAACGTCCTGCTGCCCGATGATGTTGCCCCACCACACCATCGCCACTAAATAACAGAATAAGAACAGTCACATGGATTCTTAGCAAAAATACGCATGAAGGTGAGCTGGGTCTTGTCATGTGTTCTCTTATCATTGTAACGTGATTTTACACTGAGCTCCTCCACACCAATAACTTTTTAAAAATAAACCTTTTACTACTCCTGTATTTCTCTCTCTGCATTCTTTGTAAACTGTTCCTGGGATGTTGCCAACCTTCCAAAAATACCACGCTGCTCGGAGGACCTGCCTTGTATTGGCGCCGCAGATCTGCACCGGAGAGCCCTAATTATAACGCAACGTTACAATTTCGTAGATTGTAAAACATTCATAATGACTTGTTGGTGTAAAGGGTGCCAATGGAGGGTTTGCCAAGGTGGTATAAGATCCACAAAAGTGGGCAGGACCTTATAATAAAAATAAATTTAATGAATTACCGGTAACTTGCTATTTATATCTGCTATTTCAATGTGCTATGAAGGTACAGTATCTGAGACGACAAAGATTTTCTCGGTGGTGTGGAGGCTAGATCATTAGGATTGTATGGAAAGCTAACGCAGCAAGCTGGCCCAAGCAACACTTTGCCCAAACACAAAATCCAGCTTTGATTGGAGGTTTCAAAGTCATTTCAGGCCAGTTTGGCAATACAGATGATACTCGAAAAATTAGAATATCGTGCAAAAGTCCTTTATTTCACTAATGCAACTTAAAAGGTGAAACTAATATATGAGATGGACTCATTACATGCAAAGCAAGATAGTTCAAGCCGTGATTTGTCATAATTGTGATGATTATGGCTTACAGCTCATGAAAACCCCAAATCCACAATCTCAGAAAAATAGAATATTACATGCAATCAATAAAACAAGGCTTGTACATAGAACAATATGGAACCTCTGAAAAGTAGAACCATGCATATGTACTCAGTACTTGGTTTGGGCCCCTCAATGCGGCGTGGCATGGAGGCACTGCTGAGGTGTTATGGAAGACCAGGATGCTTCAATAGCGAAAACAAAAACAAAAACCATGTCCACCACCCCCATTTATAGCTGGCTATCACGGTAAGTAGCATTGGAAGGCTAAAACAGGTAACAACATGGCCTGGGGAATGCCCAGGGAAAAACCAAGCCTACTTACCGACCAGGTCGCTGACAACTAATTAACCTGTCTAACAGTATGCGTTAAAAACAGGGGTTTGTCCGCACGCATTTGCAAACGCAT
Source organism: Rana muscosa (assembly GCA_029206835.1). NCBI lineage: Eukaryota > Metazoa > Chordata > Amphibia > Anura > Ranidae > Rana > Rana muscosa. The sequence goes on from JARGYO010005627.1 coordinate 3,072,702, forward strand.
GCGTGAGCCACAGAGCCACGCCAAGGCCCCCTGGAGTCTGTGGTCCTACACTAACAATGAGTGTCCCCACAATGGAGCTTCAATAGCGGCCTTCAGCTCTTCTGCATTGTTGGGTCTCATGTCTCTCATCTTTCTCTTGGCAATGCCCCATAGATTCTCTATGGGGTTCAGGTCAGGCGAATTTGCTGGCCAATCAAGCACAGTAATCCCACGGTCATTGAACCAGGTTTTGGTGCTGTTGGCAGTGTAGGCAGGTGCCAAGTCCTGCTGGAAAATGAAGTCAGCATCCCCATAGAGCTCGTCTGTGGAAGGAAGCATGAAGTGCTCCAAAATCTCCTGGTAGACGGCTGCAGTGACCCCGGACTTAATGAAGCACAGTGGACCAACACCAGCAGATGACACGGCTCCCCAAATCAACACAGACTGTGGAAACTTCACACTGGACTTTAAGCATCTTGCAGTGTGTGCCTCTCCATTCTTCCTCCATACTCCGGCTCCTTGCTTTCCAAATGAGATGCACAATTTGCTCTCATCAGAAAAGAGGACTTTGGACCACCGAGCACCAGACCAGGTGTGTTTTTCTTTAGCCCAGGTAAGGCGCTTATGACGTTGTGTGTTGTTCAGGAGCGGCTTGACAAGAGGAATACGACATTTAAAGCCCATGTCCAGGATCCGTCTGTGTGGCGGCTCTTGATGCACTGACTCCAGCCTCAGTCCACTCCTTGGGAAAGTCCCCAACACTTTTGAATGGCCTTTTCCTGACAATCCTCTCCAGGCTGCGGTCATCCCTGCTGCTCGTGCACCTTTTTCTTCCACACTTTTCCCTTCCACATAACTTTCTATTAATGTGCTTTGATACAGCACCTTGAGAACATCCAACTTCTTTTGCAATTACCTTTTGAGGCTTTCCCTCCTTATGGAGGGTGTCAATAATGGTTTTCTGCACAACTGTCAGGTCAGCAGTCTTTCCAATGATTGTGATTCCTACTGAACCAGACAGAGAGACCATTTAAAGGCTCAGGAACCCTTTGCCGGTGTTATGGCTTAATTAGCTGATTAGAGCGGGACACTTTGAGCCTAGAATATTGCACCCTTTCACAATTTTCAAATTTTCTGAGATTGTGGATTTGGGGTTTTCATGAGCTGTAAGCCATAATCATCACAATTATGACAAATCACGGCTTGAACTATCTTGCTTTGCATGTAATGAGTCTCTCTCATATATTAGTTTCATCTTTTAAGTTGCATTAGTGAAATAAATGAACTTTTGCACGATATTCTAATTTTTCGAGTATCACCTGTATAGTCCCCCAATCCTTGTAAATTTATTTCCCAGGGCCTCCTCCAAGTTGGGAAAGCCTTGTCTTGCTTCTAAAGGTGCCTTCCAATTAGAATACCCTCATGGGCATCCGCTCCATAGGGCAAGGGGGGTCGTTTGCCCCCCTGGAATCGAGAAGGTGTTGGCCAAATTGGCAGTGTTCTACACCCTCCGCCGCCCTTACATCAAATTCCAGCCCCGCCCAGATCTGCCCTGCAGCACATGTACTCCCTCCTTCTCCCCCCGGGCCCACCACACCTCCCCGTCGCCGCTTTAAGGCGGCCGCATCTCGTGGTTTGGCAGCGCTGGCTGGGCGGGGCCTCGCGCTGCATCCCAATTGGCCCCGGCACTTCTCGTACTCCCGGGCATGGGCCGGCTCCGCCCCTGGCCCTTGGACTGTGCAGCGTGCCCCGGGAGAGAAGAAAAAGAGCCGGGGGAGATGGCGGAGCGGAGGGTGTCTTGAGTTGGTGGTGGTGGTACAACGGGGGCCTGGCCTCCTGCAGGGCGGCCTGCTGCACACTCCTGCTGGACCTGCTGAAGGTGAGAAGGAAGGAGAGCCGGGCTGTGTGTGCGGTATGGAGGGAGGAGGAGATGTCCTACAACACGTGTGTGTGTCTGCAGAGACATGACGTCATACATATGGTCAATGTGGTCAGTGTGCAGTGTAGTGGTCAGTGTGCAGTGTAGTGGTCAGTAGTCAGTGTGTAGTGTAGTAGTCAGAATGTAGTGTCCAGAGGTGCAGGGTGCTGCTGTGTAATATAAAGGGGTGCAGGGTGCTGTGTAATGTAAAGGGGTCCAGTGATGCAGGGTGCTGTGTAATGTAAAGGGGTCCAGTAATGCAGGGTGCTGTGTAATGTAAAGGGGTCCAGTGATGCAGGGTGCTTTGTAATGTAAAGGGGTCCAGAGCTGTGGGGTGCTGTGTAATGTAAAGGGGTTCAGAGCTGTGGGGTGCTGTGTAATGTAAAGGGGTCCAGAGCTGTGGGGTGCTGTGTAATATAAAGGGGTCCAGAGCTGTAGGGTGCTGTGTAATGTAAAGGGGTCCAGAGCTGTGGGGTGCTGTGTAGTGTAAAGGGGTCCAGTAATGCAGGGTGCTGTGTAATGTAAAGGGGTTCAGAGCTGTGGGGTGCTGTGTAATGTAAAGGGGTCCAGAGGTGCAGTTGTGGAGACGGGTACACAGTAGTGACAAAGAGATATTTAAAGATGCAGGGGGCACAGTGGGGTGTTTTTACATTTTAACGTGGGGGGGTCGCTTTTAACCCCTGCTAGCGGTCGAAGAACGGGTAAAATGCGCCTGTGTATTGCCGCTGCCGAAGCGCCCCCCCCCCCCTGAAAAAATTTCAGCGGACGCCCATGGATACCCTGACACATCAACTGGCTTTAATTCTCAAAAAAAAAGTTTCAGTTGTTGAGATGTATATTCACTCCTCTTTAGGCCCCATGCACACAGGGCGTTTTTACAGCCGCGTTTTTTACAGCTTAAAAACGCCTGTCCATGTTTTGTAAACATTTTTTTACCTTTTTAAAAAAATAAAAAAAATAAATAAATCCCGGAGCTCAAAAACGCGTTTATGCGCGTTTATGCGCGCTAAATAGCGTCGGGCGTTTTTGCAGCTAAAACCTGGAGCTCCAGAACGCACTGGAATTTGTTTGTTTTTTGCAGCTGGAAAACGCCTATGCCACTTGGAGCTCATAAAAGCTCTATGTGTGCATGACACAATAGAATAACATGGATGGGCGTTTTGCAGCTGTAAAAAAAAACGTCTAACGCTGCTGTTAGCAGCTGCAAAAACGCCCTGTGTGCATGGGGCCTTAAAGACTAAAGACTAATGGTGACTTTTTATTTTTTTTAAATAAAACAATGAAATGTTGATGAAGAAAAATCCAGGCAAACTCGTTCCTTAACCCTTAAGTTAGTGGTAAGTGGTGAATGCCTCCTTATGTTGATGGTCAGTAATGAGTGATCCCTTATGTTGGTGGTGAGTGATTCCTTATGTTGGTGGTCAGTGATGAGTGATCCCTTATGTTGGTGGTCAGTGATGAGTGATCCCTTATGTTGGTGGTCAGTGATGAGTGATCCCTTATGTTGGTGGTCAGTGATGAGTGATCCCTTATGTTGGTGGTCAGTGATGAGTGATCCCTTATGTTGGTGGTCAGTGATGAGTGATCCCTTATGTTGGTGGTTAATGATGAAGTGATCCCTTATGTTGGTGGTCAGTGATGAGTGATCCCTTATGTTGGTGGTCTGTGATGAGTGATCCCTTATGTTGGTGGTAAGTGATCCCTTATGTTGGTGGTCAGTGATGAGTGATCCCTTATGTTGGTGGTCAGTGATGAGTGATCCCTTATGTTGGTGGTCAGTAATGAGGGATCCCTTATGTTGATGGTCAGTGATGAGTGATCCCTTATGTTGGTGGTCAGTGATGAGTGATCCCTTATGTTGGTGGTTAGTGATGAGTGATCCCTTATGTTGGTGGTCAGTGATGAGTGATTCCTTATGTTGGTGGTCAGTGATGAGTGATCCCTTATGTTGGTGGTCAGTGATGAGTGATCCCTTATGTTGGTGGTTAATGATGAAGTGATCCCTTATGTTGGTAGTCAGTGATGAGTGATCCCTTATGTTGGTGGTCAGTGATGAGTGATTCCTTATGTTGGTGGTCAGTGATGAGTGATCCCTTATGTTGGTGGTCAGTGATGAGTGATCCCTTATGTTGGTGGTCAGTGATGAGTGATCCCTTATGTTGGTAGTCAGTGATGAGTGATCCCTTATGTTGGTGGTCAGTGATGAGTGATCCCTTATGTTGGTGGTCAGTGATGAGTGATCCCTTATGTTGGTGGTAAGTGATCCCTTATGTTGGTGGTCAGTGAGGAGGGATCCCTTATGTTGGTGGTCAGTGATGAGTGATCCCTTATGTTGGTGGTCAGTGATGAGTGATCCCTTATGTTGGTGGTCAGTGATGAGTGATCCCTTATGTTGGTGGTCAGTGATGAGTGATCCCTTATGTTGGTGGTCAGTGATGAGTGATCCCTTATGTTGGTGGTCAGTGATGAGTGATCCCTTATGTTGGTGGTCAGTGATGAGTGATTCCTTATGTTGGTGGTAAGTGATCCCTTATGTTGGTGGTCATTAATAAGGGATCCCTTATGTTGGTGGTCAGTGATGAGTGATCCCTTATGTTGGTGGTCAGTGTCAGTGATGAGTGATCTCTTATGTTGGTGGTCAGTGATGAGGGATCCCTTATGTTGGTGGTCAGTGATGAGTGATCCCTTAGGTTGGTGGTCAGTGATGAGTGATCCCTTACGTTGATTGTCAGTGATGAGTACCCTTTAGGTTGGTGGTCAGTTATGAGTGATCCCTTATGTTGATTGTCAGTGATGAGTACCCCTTAGGTTGGTTGTCAGTTATGAGTGATCCCTTATGTTGGCGGTCAGTGCCCTATCCATTGGTGGTTGTTCATCGAACATATAAAAGCTCCTATTTCTTGGGGGCTGTGGTGGTGAGGCCATTGGGCTAAGTTCCTGGGTCTGCATACCTAGTGTGGACATTACACTGTGGTTCCACTCTGCCTGCTCTAATCTACATGTATTTTTATTTTGCAGAATCCAACAGGAATATTGAGACCCTAAGTTTTGTGAGAACAGGGGCCAGAACCATGGGGTGGGGATGGGGGAGGGGGGAGAATGCTGAAGAAGGCAGAGATTCAAGCCTTCATTTGACCCTCCTCATCGTAGCCCAAAGCTCCCCATCCCCACTTGACATGGCATATCCTAAGCCTCTGAAACTCATTATGAGACCAATGGCATCACTAGGGGGGCCAGAGGGGACCCTGACCCCCCCAACATTATACTGTGCCCCCTCAATTAAAATGCCGTTTTGTTTGCGTTCCTAGCGGATGTGCCGCATCTTGCTAGGGCCACCGCTGGAGTAACACAGTCTCTCCTGAGAGGGAGAGCATCCCCAGTCAGCTCCTGCGAGGGATTCCTAATGAGACCTACCTCCCTGTCACTAGAAGCCACAGATATTGGAGACTATTGTAGAATTAGGGAGATATGGAAAGTGAGGAACGAGGAGGAGGAGTCTTTTTCTGCTGCTCCCACCAAGCCCTGAGGTTCAGAGTTATGTGTTTCCCCCCCAATGCGTGTGGTACCAAAATGTCTGGTACTCTTTAGGCCTGAGGCTACAGACCACAACCACAAGCAAATTCGATTAAAGAGAGCCACACTGCAGAACTCATTCTGTTTCCCGCCTATTTAGATTCTCGTGTACTGTCCTGACGCTATGCAAATTTCGACCAAATACTTACCTTAATATTTGTGATATTTTGGAAATAATTGGGGATACGGGGGATGGGAGGAGATTCGGGAAATGTGAAGTTGTGGTTTGAAGTATTTTTGTGCACTTGTTTTTGCACACATACAGGCAGTCCCCGAGTTACGAACATCCGACTTGCAAACGACTCCTACTTACGAACGGGAGGCGGCGTGACGTCTCTGCCGTTCTGCGCATGCGCGGCCACTTTTCGACGGCGGCCACTTTCGACAGAACATCGGAAAATGACTTCTCTGCCATTCTGCGAATGCTGTTCCGACTTACGAACAGATTCGACGTAAGAACAAACCTACAGTCCCTGGCCCGTTCGTAACTCGGGGACTGCCTGTAATACACAATCAAACTGTTGTGCCAATGGCTAATTGGTACATAGTTTAGGGCTACAGCTATATTTTCTTTAAGAGTGGACTTTCCTAAAGCTTTCCTAAATCTTTTAGATCTGATTGGTTCATTCATCCCTGTCAGATGTATCTCTCTCTATCGTCAAAGTCGTGTTTACTCTTGGGACATGACAAAACCTGATAGGCTCATGGCTACATAATCAAGAGGTTAAATAGGATATAGACACACTCCTAAACTTTGTGGACAGCCTTCCCAGAAGAGTTAAAGCTGTTATAGCTGCAAAGGGTGGGCCAACTCAATATTGAACCCTACGGACTAAGACTGGGATGCCATTAAAGTTCATGTGCGTGTAAAGGCAGGTGTCCCAATACATTTGGTAATATAGTGTATATCCAATTTAACCTCTTGATTATGTAGCCATGAGCCTATCAGGTTTTGTCATGTCCCAAGAGTAAAGGCAGGCGTCCCAATACTTTTGACAATATAGTATATATAATATATAACTGAGGCCAATGTTACTCCACATATGGGGTTTTCTTTCCTGGGCCCATTGGGAGAAGTTTTGGTAGAATTTCATATCCTCCCTCGAACGCTCTGCACATAGGGGAGACAGGAGTTTCATCACCCGTTGAAGCACATAAACCATAAAGATAAAGCACACCACAAGGAGAGGCTGAATGCGATCTTTTATTACAGCTTTTATACATACTACAAGAACAGAGAGACGTATTCACTGAACTAATTTCCAGTTCAGGGCAGACAATGGAGTTTCATTAGGCGTACTTCTTCATTGACCCGGTTACAGACGATTGGATTCTTCAGGGTTATTCTTCAGTAATAGTAAAATCCTAATGGGGTCCACAGCGCAAAGCCAGTGGTGCCATCACATCGGTAGTATGGCACCATGAATAAATCCTCCTGAGGAACTTGCGCTGGTGCTGCAGGGACCTGAGGAGCTACCACTTGTGGTGAAGGGACCTGAGCTGCTGGCACTTGTGGTGCAGGAGCCTGAGTTGCTGGTACTTGTACAGGTACCTGAGGAGCTACAACTTGTGGTGCAGGGACCTGAGTTGCTGGCACTTGTGGTGCAGGGACCTGAGTTGCTGGCACTTGTGGTGCAGGAGCCTGAGGAGCTGGCACTTGTGGTGCAGGAGCCTGAGGAGCTGGCACTTGTGGTGCTGGGACCTGAGGAGCTACAACTTGTGGCGCTGGGACCTGAGGAGCTACAACTTGTGGTGCAGGAGCCTGAGGAGCTTGCACTGGTGCAGGAACTACAGCTTGCTGTTGTGGTGCTTGATATTGCCACTGGGGAGCAAGGACCTGAGGAGCTACCACTTGTGGTGCAGTTTGAGCAGCTGGCACTTGTGGCACAGGTACCTGAATTGCTGGCACTTGTTGTGCAGGAGCCTGAGGAGCTACAACTTGTGGTGCTGGGACCTGAGGAGCTGGCACTTGTACAGGTACCTGAGGAGCTACCACTTGTGGTACTGGGACCTGAGGAGCTACAACTTGTGGTACTGGGACCTGAGGAGCTACAACTTGTGGTACTGGGACCTGAGGAGCTACAACTTGTGGTGCTTGGACCTGAGGAGCAACAACTTGTGGTGCTGGGACCTGAGGAGCAACAACTTGTGGTGCTGGGACCTGAGGAGCTACAACTTGTGGTGCTGGGACCTGAGGAGCTACCACTTGTGGTGCTGGGACCTGAGGAGCTACAACTTGTGGTGCTGGGACCTGAGGAGCTACAACTTGTGGTGCTGGGACCTGAGGAGCTGGCACTTGTACAGGTACCTGAGGAGCTACCACTTGTGGTACTGGGACCTGAGGAGCTACAACTTGTGATACTGGGACCTGAGGAGCTGGCACTTGTACAGGTACCTGAGGAGCTGCCACTTGTGGTACTGGGACCTGAGGAGCTACAACTTTTGGTACTGGCACCTGAGGAGCTACAACTTGTGGTGCAGGGACCTGAGGAGCAACAACTTGTGGTGCTGGGACCTGAGGAGCTACAACTTGTGGTGCAGGAGCCTGAGGAGCTTGCACTGGTGCAGGAACTACAGCTTGCTGTTGTGGTGCTTGATATTGCCAGTTGCAATAACTATAGTATGGAAATTGTGCTACAGGAATGGAGGGAGCTTGCACTGTTGCTACAGGGGCCTGAGTAGCTGGCACTTGTGGTGCAGGGACCTGAGGAGCAACAATTTGTGGTGCTGGGACCTGAGGAGCTACAACTTGTGGTGCTGGGACCTGAGGAGCTACAACTTGTGGTGCTGGGACCTGAGGAGCTACAAATTGTGGTGCTGTGACCTGAGGAGCAACAACTTGTGGTGCTGGGACCTGAGGAGCAACAACTTGTGGTGCTGGGACTTGAGGATAAACCACTTGTGGTGCTGGGACCTGAGGAGCTACAACTTGTGGTGCTGGGACCTGAGGAGCTACAACTTGTGGTGCTGGGACCTGAGGATAAACCACTTGTGGTGCTGGGACCTGAGGAGCTACAACTTGTGGTGCTGGGACCTGAGGAGCAACAACTTGTGGTGCTGGGACCTGAGGATAAACCACTTGTGGTGCTGGGACCTGAGGAGCTACAACTTGTGGTGCTGGGACCTGAGGAACTACAACTTGTGGTGCTGGGACCTGAGGAACTACAACTTGTGGTGCAGGAGCCTGAGGAGCTTGCACTGGGACAGGAACTACAGCTTGCTGTTGTGGTGCTTGATATTGCCACTGGGGAGCAAGGACCTGAGGATAAACCACTTGTGGTGCAGCTTGAGCAGCTGGCACTTGTGGTGCAGGTACCTGAGGAGCTGGCACTTGTGGTGCTGGGACCTGAGGAGCTGGCACTTGTGGTGCAGGAGCCTGAGGAGCTGACACTTGTGGTGCTGGGACCTGAGGAGCTGGCACTTGTGGTGCTGGGACCTGAGGAGCTGGCACTTGTGGTGCTGGGACCTGAGGAGCTGGCACCTGTACAGTTACCTGGGGAGCTACAACTTGTGGTACTGGGACCTGAGGAGCTAAAACTTGTGGTGCTGGGACCTGAGGAGCTGGCACTTGTACAGGTACCTGAGGAGCTAACACTTGTGGTACTGGGACCTGAGGAGCTACAACTTGTGGTACTGGGACCTGAGGAGCAATAACTTGTGGTGCTGGGACCTGAGGAGCTACAACTTGTGGTGCTTGGACCTGAGGAGCAACAACTTGTGGTGCTGGGACCTGAGGAGCTACAACTTGTGGTGCAGCTTGAGCAGCTGGCACTTGTGGTGCAGGGACCTGAGGAGCTACAACTTGTGGTGCAGGAGCCTGAGGAGCTTGCACTGGTGCAGGAACTACAGCTTGCTGTTGTGGTGCTTGATATTGCCAGTTGCAATAACTATAGTATGGAAATTGTGCTACAGGAATGGAGGGAGCTTGCACTGTTGCTACAGGGGACTGAGTAGCTGGCACTTGTGGTGCAGGTACCTGGGGGGCTGCCACTTGTGGTGCTGGGACCAGAGGAGCTGCTACTTGTGGTGCAGGAGCTACAACTTGTGGTGTAGGGACCTGGGGAGCTGGCACTTGTGGTGCGGGGACTTGGGAAGCTGCAACTTGTGGTGCTGGGATCTGAGGAGCTACAACTTGTGGTGCTGGGACCTGAGGAACTACAACTTGTGGTGCAGGAGCCTGAGGAGCTTGCACTGGGGCAGGAACTACAGCTTGCTGTTGTGGTGCTTGATATTGCCACTGGGGAGCAAGGACCTGAGGATAAACCACTTGTGGTGCAGCTTGAACAGCTGGCAATTGTGCAGGGACCTGAGGAGCTGGCACTTGTGGTGCAGGAGCCTGAGGATCTGGCTCTTGTGGTGCAGGAGCTTGAGCAGCTGGCATTTGTGGTGCTGGGACCTGAGGAGCTGGCACTTGTACAGGTACCTGAGGAGCTATCACTTGTGGTGCAGGGACCTGAGGAACTACAACTTGTGGTGCAGGAGCCTGAGGAGCTACAACTTGTGGTGCTGGGACCTGAGGAGCTACAACTTGTGGTGCTGGGACCTGAGGAATTACAACTTGTGGTGCAGGAGCCTGAGGAGCTTGCACTGGTGCAGGAACTACAGCTTGCTGTTGTGGTGCTTGATATTGCCAGTTGCAATAACTATAGTATGGAATTTGTGCTACAGGAATGGAGGGAGCTTGCACTGTTGCTACAGGGGCCTGAGTAGCTGGCACTTGTTGCGCAGGTACCTGGGGGGCTGCTACTTGTGGTGCAGGAGCTACAACTTGTGGTGCTGGGACCAGAGGGGCTGCTACTTGTGGTGCAGGAGCTACAACTTGTGGTGTAGGGACCTGGGGAGCTGGCACTTGTACAGGTACCTGGGAAACTACCACTTGTGGTGCTGGGACCTGAGGAGCTGGCACTTGTGGTGCAGGGGGCTGAGGAGCTTGCACTGGTGCATGGACTACAGCTTGCTGTTGTGGTGCTTGATATTGCCATTGGGGAGCAAGTACCTGAGAATAAAGCACTTGTGGTGCAGGGACCTGAGGAGCTACAACTTGTGGTGCAGTTTGAGCAGCTGGCACTTGTGGTGCAGGAGCCTGAGGAGTTGGCACTTGTGGTGCTGGGACCTGAGGAGCTACAACTTGTGGTGCTGGGACCTGAGGAGCTACAACTTGTGGTGCTGGGACCTGAGGAGCTACAAATTGTGGTGCAGGAGGCTGAAGAGCTACAACTTGTGGTGCAGGAGCCTGAGGAGCTGGCACTTGTGGTGCAGGGAGCTGAGGAGCTACCACTTGTGGTACAGCTTGAGCAGCTGGCACTTGTGGCGCAGGTACTTGAGGAGCTACCACTTGTGGTGCTGGGACCTGAGGAGCTACTACTTGTGGTGCAGGTACCTGAGGAGTTGGCACTTGTGGTGCTGGGACATGAGGATAAACCACTTGTGGTGCAGGTACCTGAGGAATTGGCACTTGTGGTGCTAGGACCTGAGGATAAACCACTTGTGGTGCAGGTACCTGAGGAGTTGGCACTTGTGGTGCTAGGACCTGAGGATAAACCACTTGTGGTGCTGGGACCCGAGGATAAACCACTTGTGATGCAGGAGCCTGAGGAGCTACCACTTGTGGTGCAGGGACCTGAGGAGCTGGCACTTGTGGTGCAGGAGCCTGAGGAGCTGGCACTTGTGGTGCAGGGAGCTGAGGAGCTTGCACTGGTGCAGGAATTACAGTTTGCTGTTGTGGTGCTTGATATTGCCAGTTGCAATAACTATAGTATGGAAATTGTGCTACAGGAATGTAAGGAGCTTGCACGGTTGCTACAGGAGCCTGAGTCGCTGGCACTTGTGGTGCAGGTACCTGAGAAGCTGGCACTTGTGGTGCAGGTGCCTGGGGAGCTAGCACTTGTACAGGTACCTGAGGAGCTACCACTTGTGGTGCAAGGACCTGAGGATAAACCACTTGTGGTGCAGGGACCTGAGGAGCTACTACTTGTGGTGCAGAGACCTGGGGAGCTGGCACTTGTACAGGTACCTGAGGAACTACCACTTGTGGTGCAGGGGCCTGAGGAGTTGGCACTTGTGGTGCAGGGAGCTGAGGAGCTTGCACTGGTGCAGGAACTACAGCTTGATATTGTGGTGCTTGATATTGCCACTGGCTATAACTATAGTATGGAAATTGTGCTACAGGAATGGAGGGAGCTTGCACTGTCGCTACAGGGGACTGAGTAGCTGGCACTTGTTGTGCAGGTACCTGAGGAGCTACCACTTGTTGTGCAGGAGCTGGCACTTGTTGTGCAGGAGCTACCACCTGTTGTGCAGGAGCTGGAACTTGTTGTGCAGGAGCTGGAACTTGTTGTGCAGGTGCTGGCACTTGTTGTGCAGGTACCTGAGGAGCTACCACTTGTTGTGCAGGAGCTGGAACTTGTTGTGCAGGTACCTGAGGAGCTACCACTTGTTGTGCAGAAGCTTGAGCAGCTGGCACTTGTTGTGCAGGAGCTGGAACTTGTTGTGCAGGAGCTTGAGGAGCTGGAACTTGTTGTGCAGGAGCTTGAGCAGCTGGAACTTGTTGTGCCGGAGCTTGAGCAGCTGGCACCTGTACAGGGACCTGAGGAGCTACTGGTTGTAAGCTTCCCCATGAAGAGACAGATGGATGACCAGCGGTTTGAGTTGGCACTTGCTGAACTTGAGCTGCTGGTTGTGCTGGCAATCCTTGCTGTCCTTGGACAGGTGTTGTGCCAGGTGCCTGAGCTGGTGGTTGAGCTGGTGCACCCTGTTGGCCCTGAGCCTCTGTTGGTGGCAGTGCTTGCTGTGGAGATACTTGACTTGGAACTTGGACAGTTGGTGGCTGCTGTGGTGGTGGTGGTGGTGGACCGCCAGCTGTTGGTTGCTGATTGGCAGAAGCTTGCTGTTGCGCAATACAAGGTAGGGAGCTCCTTGCCTTAAGCACATGCTTGTAGTATGCCTTGGCGACCACACACACCAACGTGATGTATTCTTTAAAGCTTATTTCACCATCACGGTTTCTGTCCACTGCTTTCAAAACGAGGCCGATGGTCTCTGCATCCCCTGAGTTCTGTAGAGGAATGGGAGAAAAGGTCAATGTCGTAATTTGGCTTTTAATGTAGTCCAAGATCAAGTCTACTTTTGTCTCTTTAGCCGTCACCGAGCATGCACACGGTTGATAGGGTGCCCACGTGTCCCGGATTGCCCGGGATTGTCCCATAATTCTCATTTGTGTCCCGTGTCCCGGGCACCTTCATTTCGGGACAATACAGTGTCCCGGAATGAAATGAGGACACACAGCCACCCTAATAGACAATTGCCAAACTGGTTGCTAGGGCCGCCCCACCTGGCGTCCAGCAACCAGTGACGTCACATTCGCAGAGTCTCGGAGAGAGGCAGAGAGGAGCAAGTGCTGCCCTGCACTGGGGGGGCAAAAAATAAAACGAGGCTGACAAGTGAGGGGCAATAAAAAAATGAGGCTGACAAGTGAGGGGCAATAAAAAAAATGAGGCTGAAAAGTGAGGGGCAATAAAAAATGAGGCTGACATGTGGGGGGCAGTAAAAAATGAGGCTGAAAAGTGAGGGGCAATAAAAAATGAGTCTGAAAAGTGAGGGGCAATAAAAAATGAGGCTGATAAGTGGGGGCAATGAAAAAATTAGGCTGACAAGTGGGGGCAAAAAAAAAGATATATGTATAAAATGTATACTACCTGTCTAAACTGCAGTTATATCAAATATTTCAAGTTGTCTATTCACTAAAGATATTTTTTTTTTATTAGTGGCCTCAACAAGGAGGACCAAGCTGTATCATCAGTCATCTATAAATGGAGAAAGTTGAATCATCGAATTCACCGATCGATTTCATACTCACTTTGATGGCCTCAGACAGCTCCACCTGTATGAGCTGCTCCATTTCTGCAGGTTTTAGGTTCTGACCATGACATAGGCTCTTGGAATACTTCTCGAAGATGTCTACGAGTGTGTTGATGGCGTGCATGAGGTCAGACATCTTGAATGTTGTTTTTTAAAACCTGAAAATGATTGGATGAAATGTGTGTTAATTACTTATTACATGTTAAGTTGTTGTTAAGTTATGTAAAATAATTTTAAGTAGATGTCAGATGCCTCTTTTAAGAAACTGTAGAAGTATAGTTAGAAGAAGGTTGGAGAAGATATTAACAAAGTTGTAGAGAGAGTTACAGAATTTGTGTGTGTAACGAAACGTCCCACACTCCGCTTGAGTGCTTTCGTCATATACCACTTCCTCCCAATCCGAATCTAGATATCAGATATTCCAACCGCTATCAATGACAAACAAGACGATACTTGCTTGATTGCTGAACATGGACTGTTCATCAGAGGATGTTATAGATTATGCATCACCTGCTCAAGTACTTGGCAGCAGGACAGAGTACTGCAGACCCCTGCCCCACACCCGTGGCAGTTTCGGAGGCCCGAGGTGAGAAGGTGGTGGTTCCTCTTTCCCCAGTGGATTTCAGAGATGCAGGGAGGAGAAGCAGCAATTTCTCCTCCCCAACAAGGGTTTGTGCACCTAGGAGACAATACCAGTGAAAGGGAGGGTCAACAGCAGACGGTGCCCCAGAATGATGACACCAACCCAGCTGAGGCGCTGGCAACCAGACAGAGGGTCCAAGACCTCTGCCCCACACCTGCGGCAGTTCTGGAGGCCCAGAGTGAGTAGGTGGCGGTCACTCCTGAGCAGCAGGTCAGAACCCAAGGAGAGAATGCAATCGGCACCGTACAAGTGCAGCTTGATCTGGTGTCGGTGGATGGGCCTGCTGTCTCCACTAGCATAAACCCAGCAGAAGTGCTGGAAACCGGGCAGAGTGCTACCAACCTCTGCGCAGCACCGACATCAACGACAGAGTTCCAGGCAGGGAGCCGGGGCACTTAGCCCCCCTCCCCAACAGTTAGCCGGAGCAGATGGTGTGGGGTTTCCAGCAGAAGTGCTGGCAACAGGGCAGAGTGCTACCAACCTCTGCCCAGCACCAGCAATAACTACAGAGTTCCAGGGAGCCGCGGCAGTCGGCCTCTCTCCCCAACAGTTAGCCGGAGCAGATGGTGTGGGGTTTCCAGCAGAAGTGCTGGCAGCAGGGCAGAGTGCTACCAACCTCTGCCCAGCACCAACAACAACTACAGTATGAAAGGAGACGTAGGATGAGGTATGGTAGAAGATGTAGGATGAGGTATAGGAGAAGATGTAGGATGAGGTATAGGAGAAGATGTAGGATGAGGTATGGGATTAGATGTAGGATAAGGTATGGGAGAAGATGTAGGATGGGGTATGGGAGAAGATGTAGGATGAGGTATGGGAGAAGATGTAGGATGAGGTATGGGAGAAGATGTAGGATGAGGTATGGAAGGAGATGTAGGATGAGGTATGGGAGAAGAAGTAGGATGAGGTATGGGAGAAGATGTAGGATGCGGTATGGGAGGAGATGTAGGATGAGGTATGGGAGAAGATGTAGGATGAGGAATGGGAGAAGATGTAGGATGAGGTATGGGAGAAGATGTAGGATGAGGTATGGAAGGAGATGTAGGATGAGGTATGGTAGAAGATGTAGGATGAGGTATGGGAGAAGATGTAGGATGAGGTATGGGAGAAGATGTAGGATGGGGTATGGGAGAAGATGTAGGATGAGGTATGGGAGAAGATGTAGGATGAGGTATGGGAGAAGATGTAGGATGAGGTATGAGAGAAGATGTAGGATGAGGTATGGGAGAAGATGTAGGATGAGGTATGGGAGAAGATGTAGGATGAGGTATGGTAGAAGATGTAGGATGAGGTATGGGAGAAGATGTAGGATGAGGTATGGGAGAAGATGTAGGATGAGGTATGGGAGGAGATGTAGGATGAGGTATAGGAGAAGATGTAGGATGAGGTATAGGAGAAGATGTAGGATGAGGTATGGGATTAGATGTAGGATGAGGTATGGGAGAAGATGTAGGATGGGGTATGGGAGAAGATGTAGGATGAGGTATGGGAGAAGATGTAGAATGAGGTATGGGAGAAGATGTAGGATGAGGTATGGAAGGAGATGTAGGATGAGATATGGTAGAAGATGTAGGATGAGGTATAGGAGAAGATGTAGGATGAGGTATGGGAGAAGATGTAGGATGAGGTATGGGAGGAGATGTAGGATGAGGAAGGAGGAGTTATTGATGGTATGCAAACTTATTATTTGGTTGGAATCAAAGTCAGAAGTTGCAGTAATATAGTTTAACGCATTCCCATATTTTTGCATATCCCCTTTAATACTACAGTAACAAGAAAACAATAATATTTAAAATACTAATTAAAAAAAAAAAAAAAAATTAAAATAAAGTCAATGTTTTCAAATTAAAACTAGAAAGTTGTGGAGGTGTTTTACTCATAATTAAAGTAGGAAAATGGGCTAGTACCATTGAAAGAAAATTGCAATATTTTTTTGTAAATACTAAAATATAAAGTAATAAAAATATGTGTATGTGTATATATATATTATTTGATCAGAATTAAAAGATATGGCAGTGTAAAAGCATGAAAACAATTGCTAGATTATTATTTTTTTGCAGACATTCAATAAATGTCACACAAAAATAAATAAATTAAATTAAAGAATAGCATATTTTATGTTAAAAAAAGTATCTGGTAATATTTTGGATGGAATACATTATTGCTAGTATGAAAAAAAATCCACAAACGTGATACTGCAGTAACAAAAAATAATAATATTTAAAATACTAATTCAAATAAAAAAAATGATTATTAAAATAAAGTCAATGTTTTTAAATTAAAACTCAAAAGTTGTGGAGGTGTTTTACTCAGAACTAAAGTAGGAATATGTGCTAGTACCATTGAAAGAAAATTGCAATATTTTTTATAAAAGAATAAAAATATGTGTGTATATATATATATATATATATATATACATATATATAATTTGATCAGAATTAAAAGATATGGCAGTGTAAGAGCATGATTTTTTTATTTATTTTTATGCAGACATTCCAAAAAAATGTGACACAAAAATAAATAAATACAATTAAAGAATAGCACATTTTATGTAAAAAAAAAAAAAAAACATTTTATGTAAAAAAAAAAAAAGTCCTGGATTTTCACTAAGTATCTAGTAATATTTTGGATAGAATCCATTATTGCCAGCAGCATGAAAAAAAATCAACAAAAGTGATATGAAAAATTTAATGAAAGAATAATGCACAGTCTTGGATGTATACTTTGTGGCTAGTAATATATTTGAGGGAATTCATTATTGCCAGCAGCAGGAAACAAAAAAATTGATAAATGTCATGCAAAAAAAAAATACATAACTAAAAACAAATAAAGAAAGAATAATGTATTTTATAAAAAAAAAAATTAAATCAAATAATATATATATATTAGTGCAGGATGTTTATCAATAAATGTAAAGCAAAGAAAAAATCGAATATAATTCGATTATAAATAAAAAAATAGAATGAAAGAATAATGTATTTTATAAAAATATTAAATTAAAAATAATATATATATATATATATATATATATATATATATATATATATATATATATATATATATATATATATATATTAGAAATAAAATAAAAATAAAATTCTAATATAAATAAATAAAATGAAAGAATAATGAATTTTATAAACAAAATGTAATTAAATGAAAGAATATATATATATTAGTGCAGAATGTTTATCAATAGTTGTAAATAAAAACTAAAATAAAAATAAAATTCTAATATAAATAAATAAAATGAAAGAATAAGGTATTTTATATAAAAAAAAATTCATGAAAGAATATATATATATATATATATATATATATATATATATATATATATATATATATTAGTGCAGGATGTTTATCAATAAATGTAAAGCAAAAAAAAAATCGAATATAATTCGAATATAAATAAAAAAATTGAATGAAAGAATAATGTATTTTATAAAAATATTAAATTAAAAATAATATATATATATATATATATATATATATATATATATATATATATATATATATTAGAAATAAAATAAAAATAAAATTCTAATATAAATAAATAAAATGAAAGAATAATGAATTTTATAAAAAAAAATGTAATTAAATGAAAGAATATATATATATTAGTGCAGCATGTTTATCAATAGTTGTAAATAAAAACTAAAATAAAAATAAAATTCTAATATAAATAAATAAAATGAAAGAAATTAAGGTATTTTATAATAAAAAAAATAATGAAAGAATATATATATATATATATATATATATATATATATATATATATATATATATATATATATATATATTAGTGCAGAATGTTTATCAATAATTGTAAAGCAAAATAAAAGAAAAAAAATTCTAATATAACTAAATAAAATGAAAGAATAATGTATTTTATATAAAAAAATATATATTAAATGAAAGAATATATATATATTAGTGCAGAATGTTTATCAATAATTGTAAAGCAAAATAAAAGAAAAAAAAATCTAATATAACTAAATAAAATGAAAGAATAATGTATTTTATAAAAATAAAAAAAATGTAATGAAAGAATATATATATATATATATATATATATATTAGTGCAGGATGTATATCAATAATTGTAAAGCAAAATAAAATAAAACAAAATTCTAATATAAATAAATAAATACAATGAAAGAATAATGCATTAAACAAAATAATAATAATAGCTGCGGATATTTACTATGTGGCTCGTAATATATTTGGAAGGAATTTTTTCGGACTAGCAGCATAAAAAAATCATTCTAGATTTTGCGGTCTATTCGCCCTGAGCTGGTGACCACTTACCTGCAAGTTTTGTATCAGCGGAGAGCAGTGATCATACAGTACAACACTGAGCGCTCTGCCTCTATATATATGGATTTGATGTCCCAGTTCATCCAGGTTGACACATGGAGGCGATGATGTAATAGTGAGTGTTCCTCTCTGATTATAGCTGCGGGATGCTGGATAAGTGACACCATTAATCTTCCCCAGTGGAACTCAACCCATAAAATATCAGTTTTAAGCTGCGTTCCATTTGCTGGGTGTATCATCACCTGTCACGTCTTACCTGCAGACAGGTGAATTCTACCTGTGATGTGACCCTCCATAAGGAAACCAGAAGATGCCAACTGCACCCCCTGTACTGTGTTATTTATTTTTACAAAGTGTCACATAATTGTGAAGTGGAAGGAAATTGATAAATGATACAAATAAATATGTGAAAAGTGTGTGTGTGTCGGGGGGGGGGGGGGTATTTGTATTCAGCCCCCTTTACTCTGATAACTAAAATCTAGAGGAACCAATTGCCTTCAGAAGTCACCTAATTAGTAAATAGAGTCCACCTGTGTGTCATGTAATCTCAGTATGAATATAGCTGTTCTGTGAAGCCCTCAGAGGTTTGTTAGAGAACCTTAGTGAACAAACAGCATCATGAAGGCCGAGGAACACACCAGACAGGTCAGGGATAAAGTTGTGGAGAAGTATAAAGCAGGGTTAGGTCATAAAAAAAATCTCCCAAGCTTTGATCATCTCACGGAGCTCTGTTCAATCCATCATCGGAAAATGGAAAGAGTATGGCACAACTGCAAACCTACCAAGACATGGCCGTCCACCTAAACTGACCGGGCCGGGCAAGGAGAGCATTCATCAGAGAAGCAGCCAAGAGGCCCATGGTAACTCTGGAGAAGCTGCAGAGATCCACAGCTCAGGGGGGAGAATCTGTCCACAGGACAACTATTAGTCGTGTTCTCCACAAATCTGCCCTTTATGGAAGAGTGACAAGAAGAAAGACATTGGTGAAAGAAAGTCATAAGAAGTCCTGTTTGTAGTTTGTGAGAAGCCATGTGGGGGACACAGCAATCATGTGGGGGACACAGCAATCATGTGGGGGGACACAGCAATCATGTGGGGGACACAGCAAACATGTTGAGGACACAGCAAACATGTGGAGGACACAGCAAACATGTTGGGGACACAGCAATCATGTGGGGGACACAGCAATCATGTGGAGGACACAGCAAACATGTTGGGGACACAGCAATCATGTGGGGGACACAGCAATCATGTGGGGGACACAGCAAACATGTGGAAGAAGGTGCTCTGGTCACATGACACCAAAATTAAACTTTTTGGCCTAAAAGTAAAACGCTATGTGTGGCGGGAAACTAACACTGCACATCACCCTGAACACACCATCCCCACTGTGAAACATGGTGGTGGCAGCATCATGTGGTGGGGATGCTTTTCTTCAGCAGGGACAGGGAAGCTGGTCAGAGTTGATGGGAAGATGGATGGAGACAAATACAGGACAATCTTAGAAGAAAAGACTTGAGACTGGGGGGAGGTTCACCTTTCAGCAGGACAACGACCCCAAAGTACAGCCAGAGCTACAATGGAAAGGTTTAGATCAAAGCATATTCATGTGTTAGAATGGCCTAGTCACAGTCCAGACCTAAATCCCATTGAGAATCTGTGGCAAGACTTGAAAATTGCTGATCACAGACGCTCTCCATCCAATTGAGATATTTTACAAAGAAGAATGGGCAGAAATGTCCCTCTCTAGATGTGCAAAGCTTGTAGAGACACCCCCAAAAAAGACTTATAGAGAAAGGGGGTTCTACAAAGTATTGACTCCGGGGGGCGCCATACAAATGCCCCCTCCCCCCCACACACTTTTCACATATTTATTTGTATCAATTATCATTTTCCTTCCACTTCACAATTATGTGCCACCAGAGGCGTCATTAGGGCGTGGCTATTGGGGTTATAGCCCCGAGTCTGGGGCCCATAGCACAGAGTCTCTTGTCCCGGTCCAGAATGTAGGGGTCACAGGGGCGGACTGAGCTGTGGTAGTGCTGGCTCCAGCTCCTCTCCCCCCTCCACCTGACTCTACTCTTAGTCACTGGTTTCTAGAGCCGCCTAGCGTCTAGCAACCAGTGACATCACGGCCGCAACTCCCTTCCTGCCCAGCATTCAAAGCGGAGGAGGATTCCACTTCCTCCTCCCCCGCGCTAGTGCTCGTGGGGCCTGGCCTGGGACTCCTGTACTGGATCGTCTCGCCGCTGGACCGGTTGCAGCACGGAGTGCAAAGCAGCGGCATAAAACAGGTAGGGGGAGGCCTGGGCGGCCGGGAAGAGCCCAGTAGGGATGAGCTTCGTGTTCGAGTCGAACATACGTTCGACTCGAACATTGGCTGTTCGATCGTTCGACGAAGATCGAACGATTTGGGCCGTTCGCGCCAAATTCGAGTGACGCGAACGGCCCACAATGCACTACGCCATCGCAGTGTCATCCAGGCGCTGTGATTGGCCAAGCATGCACTGTGACCCCGCATGCTTGGCCAATCACAGCGCCGGCAGCGAGGAGAGCAATGATTGGCCACAGGCAGGATGCCTGTGGCCAATTATTGCTGAGGGTGTTTAGTACACGCCCCACACTATAAAAGGCCGCCAGCACGGCGGCCTAGTGTAGTGTGTTCCGGAGCAGGGATAGAGTAGCATAGGCAGGGACAGTGACTGTTATTTCTTTCTTGCTTAACCTGGATTCCTTTAGTTTAGGGAAAGAGAAGGATAGGTAGGGAGAGTGTCAGTGTGTTTTGTGCTTCTGCTATAGTGTGCTTAAAAAAAACATTTATTCTAGGGACAGAAAACTCTAGGTAGGGACAGTGTCAGTTTCTTTCACTCTGCAAGTCCTTGTTTCCAGGGACCTGTAAGGACAGTGAGTTAATTGTCCTTGTGCTATATTGTGCTTAAAAAAAACATTTATTCTAGGGACAGAAAACTCTAGGTAGGGACAGTGTCAGTTTCTTTCACTCTGCAAGTCCTTGTTTCCAGGGACCTGTAAGGACAGTGAGTTAATTGTCCTTGTGCTATATTGTGATTAAAAAAAACATTTATTCTAGGGACAGAAAACTCTAGGTAGGGACAGTGTCAGTTTCTTTCACTCTGCAAGTCCTTGTTTCCAGGGACCTGTAAGGACAGTGAGTTAATTTTCCTTGTGCTATATTGTGATTAAAAAAAACATTTTTTCTAGGGACAGAAAACTGTAGGTAGGGAGAGTGTTTTTTTTCTTTCACTCTGCAAGTCCTTGTTTCCAGGGACCTGTAAGGACAGTGAGTTAATTGTCCTTGTGCTATATTGTGCTTAAAAAAAACATTTATTCTAGGGACAGAAAACTCTAGGTAGGGACAGTGTCAGTTTCTTTCACTCTGCAAGTCCTTGTTTCCAGGGACCTGTAAGGACAGTGAGTTAATTGTCCTTGTGCTATATTGTGATTAAAAAAAACATTTATTCTAGGGACAGAAAACTCTAGGTAGGGACAGTGTCAGTTTCTTTCACTCTGCAAGTCCTTGTTTCCAGGGACCTGTAAGGACAGTGAGTTAATTTTCCTTGTGCTATATTGTGATTAAAAAAAACATTTTTTCTAGGGACAGAAAACTCTAGGTAGGGAGAGTGTTTTTTTTCTTTCACTCTGCAAGTCCTTGTTTCCAGGGACCTGTAAGGACAGTGAGTTAATTGTCCTTGTGCTATATTGTGCTTAAAAAAAAACATTTATTCTAGGGACAGAAAACTCTAGGTAGGGACAGTGTCAGTTTCTTTCACTCTGCAAGTCCTTGTTTCCAGGGACCTGTAAGGACAGTGAGTTAATTTTCCTTGTGCTATATTGTGATTAAAAAAAACATTTATTCTAGGGACAGAAAACTCTAGGTAGGGACAGTGTCAGTTTCTTTCACTCTGCAAGTCCTTGTTTCCAGGGACCTGTAAGGACAGTGAGTTAATTTTCCTTGTGCTATATTGTGATTAAAAAAAGCATTTTTTCTAGGGACAGAAAACTGTAGGTAGGGAGAGTGTTTTTTTTCTTTCACTCTGCAAGTCCTTGTTTCCAGGGACCTGTAAGGACAGTGAGTTAATTTTCCTTGTGCTATATTGTGATTAAAAAAAACATTTTTTCTAGGGACAGAAAACTCTAGGTAGGGAGAGTGTTTTTTTTCTTTCACTCTGCAAGTCCTTGTTTCCAGGGACCTGTAAGGACAGTGAGTTAATTGTCCTTGTGCTATATTGTGCTTAAAAAAAACATTTTTTCTAGGGACAGAAAACTCTAGGTAGGGAGAGTGTTTTTTTTTTTCACTCTGCAAGTCCTTGTTTCCAGGGACCTGTAAGGACAGTGAGTTAATTGTCCTTGTGCTATATTGTGCTTAAAAAAAACATTTATTCTAGGGACAGAAAACTCTAGGTAGGGACAGTGTCAGTTTCTTTCACTCTGCAAGTCCTTGTTTCCAGGGACCTGTAAGGACAGTGAGTTAATTTTCCTTGTGCTATATTGTGATTAAAAAAAACATTTTTTCTAGGGACAGAAAACTGTAGGTAGGGAGAGTGTTTTTTTTCTTTCACTCTGCAAGTCCTTGTTTCCAGGGACCTGTAAGGACAGTGAGTTAATTTTACTTGTGCTATATTGTGCTTAAAAAAACATTTTTTCTAGGGACAGAAAACTGTAGGTAGGGAGAGTGTTTTTTTTCTTTCACTCTGCAAGTCCTTGTTTCCAGGGACCTGTAAGGACAGTGAGTTAATTGTCCTTGTGCTATATTGTGCTTAAAAAAAACATTTATTCTAGGGACAGAAAACTCTAGGTAGGGACAGTGTCAGTTTCTTTCACTCTGCAAGTCCTTGTTTCCAGGGACCTGTAAGGACAGTGAGTTAATTTTCCTTGTGCTATATTGTGATTAAAAAAAACATTTATTCTAGGGACAGAAAACTCTAGGTAGGGACAGTGTCAGTTTCTTTCACTCTGCAAGTCCTTGTTTCCAGGGACCTGTAAGGACAGTGAGTTAATTTTCCTTGTGCTATATTGTGATTAAAAAAAACATTTTTTCTAGGGACAGAAAACTGTAGGTAGGGAGAGTGTTTTTTTTCTTTCACTCTGCAAGTCCTTGTTTCCAGGGACCTGTAAGGACAGTGAGTTAATTGTCCTTGTGCTATATTGTGCTTAAAAAAAACATTTTTTCTAGGGACAGAAAACTGTAGGTAGGGAGAGTGTTTTGTTTCTTTCACTCTGCAAGTCCTTGTTTCCAGGGACCTGTAAGGACAGTGAGTTAATTGTCCTTGTGCTATATTGTGCTTAAAAAAAACATTTATTCTAGGGACAGAAAACTCTAGGTAGGGACAGTGTCAGTTTCTTTCACTCTGCAAGTCCTTGTTTCCAGGGACCTGTAAGGACAGTGAGTTAATTTTCCTTGTGCTATATTGTGATTAAAAAAAACATTTATTCTAGGGACAGAAAACTCTAGGTAGGGACAGTGTCAGTTTCTTTCACTCTGCAAGTCCTTGTTTCCAGGGACCTGTAAGGACAGTGAGTTAATTTTACTTGTGCTATATTGTGATTAAAAAAAACATTTTTTCTAGGGACAGAAAACTGTAGGTAGGGAGAGTGTTTTTTTTCTTTCACTCTGCAAGTCCTTGTTTCCAGGGACCTGTAAGGACAGTGAGTTAATTTTACTTGTGCTATATTGTGCTTAAAAAAAACATTTTTTCTAGGGACAGAAAACTGTAGGTAGGGAGAGTGTTTTTTTTCTTTCACTCTGCAAGTCCTTGTTTCCAGGGACCTGTATGGACAGTGAGTTAATTGTCCTTGTGCTATATTGTGCTTAAAAAAAACATTTTTTCTAGGGACAGAAAACTGTAGGTAGGGAGAGTGTTTTTTTTTTTTCACTCTGCAAGTCCTTGTTTCCAGGGACCTGTAAGGACAGTGAGTTAATTGTCCTTGTGCTATATTGTGCTTAAAAAAAACATTTATTCTAGGGACAGAAAACTCTAGGTAGGGACAGTGTCAGTTTCTTTCACTCTGCAAGTCCTTGTTTCCAGGGACCTGTAAGGACAGTGAGTTAATTTTCCTTGTGCTATATTGTGATTAAAAAAAACATTTATTCTAGGGACAGAAAACTCTAGGTAGGGACAGTGTCAGTTTCTTTCACTCTGCAAGTCCTTGTTTCCAGGGACCTGTAAGGACAGTGAGTTAATTTTCCTTGTGCTATATTGTGATTAAAAAAAACATTTTTTCTAGGGACAGAAAACTGTAGGTAGGGAGAGTGTTTTTTTTCTTTCACTCTGCAAGTCCTTGTTTCCAGGGACCTGTAAGGACAGTGAGTTAATTTTACTTGTGCTATATTGTGCTTAAAAAAAACATTTTTTCTAGGGACAGAAAACTGTAGGTAGGGAGAGTGTTTTTTTTCTTTCACTCTGCAAGTCCTTGTTTCCAGGGACCTGTAAGGACAGTGAGTTAATTGTCCTTGTGCTATATTGTGCTTAAAAAAAACATTTATTCTAGGGACAGAAAACTCTAGGTAGGGACAGTGTCAGTTTCTTTCACTCTGCAAGTCCTTGTTTCCAGGGACCTGTAAGGACAGTGAGTTAATTTTCCTTGTGCTATATTGTGATTAAAAAAAACATTTTTTCTAGGGACAGAAAACTGTAGGTAGGGAGAGTGTTTTTTTTCTTTCACTCTGCAAGTCCTTGTTTCCAGGGACCTGTAAGGACAGTGAGTTAATTTTCCTTGTGCTATATTGTGATTAAAAAAAACATTTTTTCTAGGGACAGAAAACTGTAGGTAGGGAGAGTGTTTTTTTTCTTTCACTCTGCAAGTCCTTGTTTCCAGGGACCTGTAAGGACAGTGAGTTAATTGTCCTTGTGCTATATTGTGCTTAAAAAAAACATTTTTTCTAGGGACAGAAAACTGTAGGTAGGGAGAGTGTTTTTTTTTTTTCACTCTGCAAGTCCTTGTTTCCAGGGACCTGTAAGGACAGTGAGTTAATTGTCCTTGTGCTATATTGTGCTTAAAAAAAACATTTATTCTAGGGACAGAAAACTCTAGGTAGGGACAGTGTCAGTTTCTTTCACTCTGCAAGTCCTTGTTTCCAGGGACCTGGAGAGACATTGAGTGAATTGTCCTTGTGCTATATTGTGATTAAAAAAAACATTTATTCTAGGGACAGAAAACTCTAGGTAGGGACAGTGTCAGTTTCTTTCACTGTGAAAGTCCTTGTTTCAAGGGACAGAGAAGGACACCTGAAGGTAGCCCTTATTGCTTTTTTCCCATCTCCCTGCAGGCCATCTATTAGAATGTCTGGAAGGCAAACAAGGAGAGGCAGACAGTCAGGAGGCAATAAAAGAGGGCAAGCAGGCTCTGTGTCTGGGGGCAACAGTGCTGGTCGTGGACGCGGTGCATTGTCATCAGCACATGGCCATGGGACACGCTTGTCCTTCTTTTCGGCAGCTGGACATGTTGAGCCACATCATGCCGAAGACTTGGTAGAGTGGATGACCAAGCCCTCCTCCTCCTCCTCATCCTCTCTCACCCAGGCTCAGGGTACTGGAAAAGCAGCTGCCAAAGCGTCGTCTTCCCTGGTATCAATGTCAGACAAATCATCAGTCACTCCTTCCCTAGACCCACCATGTCCTCCTCCTGAGGAGTCCCCCGAACTGTTTCAGAACAGTGTTGGGTACATGCTCCAGGAGGATGCCCAGCGTTTCGAAGGGTCTGATGATGAAACCCAGCTAGAGGAAGGCAGTAGCGTGAGAGCAGACAGAGGGGATGCTCAAGAAGGACACCAATCTGGCAGTCATGTTCCAGCAGCTGCAGCATACTGCCAGATTGGCTCCAGTGATGAGGAGGGAGGGGATGATGAGGTCAATGACTCCACGTGGGTGCCTAATAGGAGAGAGGAGGAGGAGGAGGATGAGGAGGAGGCACATCTCCAACGAGGCAGGATGCCCTTTGGTGGCCAGCGTAAGGGCAGTACACCGACGGAATCACACCGCAGAGCTCCGCCTGTGCAGGGCGCTGCCTCTGCCCGTCATTCAAAAAGTTCTTTGGTGTGGGCCTTTTTTGAGGCTAGTGCATCAGATCGCACAGCTGCTGTTTGCAACATATGTCTCAAGCGTATATCGCGTGGCCAAAACATCAGCCGCTTGGGTACCACATGCCTGACCAGACATATGTTGACCTGCCATGCAGCTCGTTGGCAAGCCTACCTCAAAGACCCACACCAAAGAACAAAGCGGACCTCTCCTTGCACCGCATCAGCTGGGATCTCCAACCCCACTATAACTTCAGTCCTCTCTGAAACATGCACTGAGAGGAATGAAGGTGTAGAATTAGGTGTGTCACAGCCAAGTACTTGCGCCCACTCTGCTAGCAGTACACCGACGTCCGATTCTAGCAGGCAAATTTCCCTGCCCCAGCTGCTGGACCGTCGAAAGAAGTTCACTCCCAGCCATCCACATGCCCAGCGGTTGAATGCTAGCTTGGCTAAATTGCTAGCGCTTCAACTGCTGCCTTTTCAGTTGGTAGACTCGGCCCCCTTCCGTGAGTTTGTGCAATGTGCGGTTCCTCAGTGGCAGGTTCCCAAACGCCACTTTTTCTCACGGAAGGCTATTCCGGCTCTCTACCGGCATGTGGAAGGCAATGTCTTGGCCTCGCTGGACAGGGCGGTCAGCGGTAAGGTGCATATTACCGCTGACTCATGGTCCAGCAGGCATGGACAGGGACGTTACCTTTCTTTCACGGCCCATTGGGTCACTCTTTTGGCAGCTGGGAAGGATTCAGGACAAGGTGCAGTAGTGTTGGAGGTTGTCCCACCGCCACGCCTCCAAAATGCTACTACTGGTTGTGACACACCTCTCTCCTCCACCCCCTCCTCTTCTTCTTCCTCCATGGCCTCTTCCTGTGGTTTGTCCTATGAACCAGCGGTGCTCCGTAGCCGTTCACGGGGCTACGCAAGTACGCAGGCAAAAAGATGCCATGCCGTGCTTGCGCTGGTGTGTTTGGGGGACAGAAGCCACACTGGGGCAGAGGTCCTGTCTGCTCTGCAGGGCCAGGCCGAGAGGTGGTTGACGCCACGCCAGCTTAAGCCAGGAATGGTGGTTTGCGACAATGGCACCAACCTCCTCTCCGCCCTCCGACAGGGACAACTGACCCATGTGCCCTGTGTGGCTCACGTCCTTAACCTGGTGGTGCAGCGCTTCTTGGGCAGGTACCCGGGCTTACAGGATGTCCTGAGGCAGGCCAGGAAAGTCTGTGTGCATTTCCGCAGATCTTATAATGCCAGTGCTCGCCTGGCTGAGCTGCAAAAGGAGTTGAACCTGCCCAAGAACCGCCTTATATGTGACATGCCCACCAGGTGGAACTCAACGTTGGCCATGCTGCAGCGGCTGCACACGCAGCAGAGGGCCATCAATGAGTACCTGTGCGACTACGGCACCAGGACAGGGTCAGGGGAGCTTGGTTTTTTTTCTCCACGCCAGTGGGGCATGATCAGGGATGCATGCACTGTCCTGGCACCATTTGAGGAGGCCACGAGGATGGTGAGCAGTGACAGTGCATGCATCAGTGACACTGTACCTCTTGTCCACCTGTTGGAGCACACGCTGCGTGGAATAATGGACAGGGCACTTGAGGCAGAACAGAGGCAGGAAGAGGAGGACTTCCTTGCCTCTCAAGGTCCCCTTTACCCAGACAGTGTTCCTTCTGTCCCACCCATCGCACAGGAAGAGGAGGAGGAGGAGGAGGAGGAGGAGGAGGATTGTGTCAGCATGGAGGTGGAGGCTGGCACTCAGCATCATCAGCAGCAGTCTTTTAGGGATGATTTACAGTCCCAAGAAACCAGTGGACTTGTACGTGGCTGGGAGGAGGTGGCTGCGGATCATGTCGTCCTTAGTGACCCAGAGGACTCCGGAGCGAATGCCTCAGCAAACCTACGCTGCATGGCCTCCCTGATCCTGCAAAGTCTGCGGAAGGATCCTCGTATTCTTCGGATCAAGGAGAGGGACCATTACTGGCTGGCCACTCTCCTTGATCCACGGTACAAGGGTAAGGTTGCGGACCTTATGTTACCGTCGCAGAGGGAGCAGAGGATGAGACAACTCCGGGAGGCCTTGCAGAAAGGTCTGTGCAACGCGTTCCCAGAGACTGGGAGGTTGCAAACTCCTGGTCCTGGACAACGAGTTGCTGAGGCTTCGGCCAGTCAAAGAAGGAGCGGTGGGGAAGGTGGCCGTCTGACCGATGCGTTCAGACAATTCTTTAGTCCGCAGCCCCAAAGTATGATCGGTTCCAGCAACCATCGCCAGCGTCTGATAAACATGGTGCAGGAATATCTAGGGGCAAGGTCAGACTTGGACACCTTCCCCACCGAAAATCCTCTGGCTTACTGGGTCTTGAGGATGGATCACTGGCCAGAGCTTGCACAGTATGCAATTGAGCTACTGGCCTGTCCTGCATCCAGCGTTCTTTCGGAACGCACATTCAGTGCTGCTGGAGGATTTGTCACGGATCACAGGGTGCGCCTGTCCACCGACTCGGTTGATCGACTGACTTTCATCAAGATGAACCAGTCTTGGATCACCACCAGCTACCACACACCTGATGCTGATATAACAGACTAATTGATTTTAAAATGTCACATCCCTTCAAGACTGATGCTGATGCTGAGTGCCTGTGCTGTTATGTTGACTGGCTATCCTCCTCCTCCGAGTCCTCAATGATACGATTGATGATGATAGCTTGGAAGATCATTTTTGTTTATGGGTGCCGCCACCAGTGCCTAACGCCCAATTTTTCAGCCCCTGTTTAACAGGGGCGTGTAATTACAATTTTTGAAGCAATACTTTGCAACAGGGCTCATTGCTGTGCTCCAAGTACAGTATCTGTGAGGAGTTGCAGTGTTGTGCCACCAGTGCCTAAGGCCCAATTTTTCAGCCCCTGTTTAACAGGGGCGTGTCATTACAATTTTTGAAGCAATACTTTGCAACAGGGCTCATTGCTGTGCTCCAAGTACAGTATCTGTGAAGGGTTGCAGTGTTGTGCCACCAGTGCCTAAGGCCCAATTTTTCAGCCCCTGTTCAACAGGGGCATGTAATTACAATTCTTGATCTAATAATTCACAGCAGGGCCCATTGCTGCACCCACCAAGAGTAACTGTCAGGGCTTACAGTGTTGTGGCACCAGCACCACCATCAAAGGCCCAATTTTTACTACCACTGTTCAACAATTATATGTAATTAAAATTCCTGATATAATAGTTGACAGCAGGGCGTTCCAGCACCAACCAAGAGTAACTGAGTGCTTACAGTGTTGTGCCAACACCAACAACTAAGGGGCCTATTTCTGCAGAGTATATACGGCAGGTCCCTACTTTCAAACATCCAACTTACAAACGACTCCTACTTGCAAACGCAAGAAGACAACAGGAAGTGAGAGGAAATCTACCACTAGGAAGGAAAATTCTCTCCTGTAAGAATAAATATGGGAGAAAGGTGTCTCCTCTGTACTGATGCTTTATCAGCAATCCTTGTTTCAAGAAAAACACCACATTTCAAAAACAGTTGTCATTAGGACGGAAAGTGAGGTGAAATGTTCTGAACAGGGGCACAGACAGCAAAACAAATGTTACAGGGGTGATAACCCTTACCTATGTTTTCCAAAAAGTTTAAAAATAGATTTTTGGTCTGGAGCTACACTTCAACAATGTACCTGTTCAAAATTACAAACAGATTCTACATAAGAACAAACCTACAGTCCCTGTCTTGTATGCACCGCCTGTATACGGCTGTTCAGAGTATATAGGGCCTTTTTTATTTTATGTGCGGGGTTCCCCTTAATATCCATACAAGACCCAAAGGGGCTGGTAATGGGCTGGGGTAGGGGGGGGGTCATGGGGTAGCTATGCCATTTTTCTTAAAGATTTTCATCCATATTACCGGGACCAGACATTACATTAAAGCCGCAAGCAGTTTTAAATGGCTTTTTTTTCCTTTAGAAGTGTCATTTTGTGCAGGGACAGTTCTAAACACGGGAAACACGTGGCACTTCACAGGCATACTTTAGACACCCCCCAGGTACGATATTTAAAGGAATATTTGACTTTTTTTTTTCACTTTATGCATCATTAAAATGACTGCTCCCGGAAAACGACCGTTTTTAAAACTTATTTTTGCATTGATACATGTCCCCTGGTGCAGAACCCGGGTTCCCAAACCCTTTTTAGGACAATAACAT
The DNA here is from genome assembly GCA_029206835.1 of Rana muscosa. Taxonomy (NCBI): domain Eukaryota; kingdom Metazoa; phylum Chordata; class Amphibia; order Anura; family Ranidae; genus Rana; species Rana muscosa. The sequence continues at coordinate 3,103,220 of JARGYO010005627.1, forward strand.
GCATAATAGTTTTTATAATTAGCACTTTAGAATTCGAACGTTCGCATCCATTGTATTTAATAGGGTTCTAATGTTCGTTCGAACTTTCGGTCCGTTCGCGGGTTCTGGTGCGAACCGAACCCGGGGGTGTTCGGCTCATCACTAGAGCCCAGGAGGGAGAGAGAGAGGACACCGCCACCCTGAGCAGCATCCCCAGCGCCTCCCAGAGCCTTCACTATTCCAACCTACTCTCCCAGCCCACTGTGACTGGAACAGGAAGAAGACAGGCTAGCCGAGGACGGGCGGTAGGTAGGTGGATGGCACATGCCTGCCCACACAGATAGGGGCTGGGACAGTAGGGACTGCAGGCAGGGCTAAGGGGTCTCTCATCCACCCCCCTCTCTCTCACCCTCCCTCACCCGCCCAGTCACCCCTCTCTTTTTTTCACCCCTTTTCAGCCACCCCCCCTCTCTCTGTCTCTCATCCTGATGTAAGGTGGAGGCTCTCTGAGGAGCCTGATGTAAGGGGGAGGCTCTCTGAGGACCCTGATGTAAGGGGGGCTCTCTAGGGACCCTGAAGTAAGGGGGAGGCTCTCTGAGGACCCTGATCTAAGGAAGGGGCTCTCTGGGGACCCTGATGTAAGGGGGAGGCTCTCTGGTGACCCTCATTTAAGGGGGAGGCTCTCTGGGGACTCTGATGTAAGGGGGAGGCTCTCTGGGGACCCTGATGTAAGTGGGAGGCTCTCTGGGGACCCTCATTTAAGGGGGAGGCTCTCTGGGGACCCTGATGTAAGGAAGGGTTTTTTTTGGGACCCTGATGTAACGGGGGCTCTCTGGGGACCCTGATGTAAGGGGAAGGGCTTTCTAGGGACCCTGATGTAAGGGGGAGGCTCTCTCTGGACTCTGATGTAAGGGGGAGGCTCTCTGGGGAGTCTGATGTAAGGGGGGCTCTCTAGGAACCCTGATGTAAAGGAGGCTCTCTGGGGACCCTGATGTAAGGAAGGGGCTCTCTGGGGAGTCTGATGTAAGGGGGGCTCTCTAGGAACCCTGATGTAAGGGGGGCTCTCTAGGGACCCTGGAGTAAGGGGGAGGCTCTCTGAGGACCCTGATGTAAGGAAGGGGCTCTCTGGGGACCCTGATGTAAGGGAGAGGCTCTCTGGGGACCCTGATGTAAGGGGGAGGCTCCTTGGGGACCCTCATTTAAGGAAGAGGCTCTTTGGGGACCCTGATGTAAGGGGGAGGCTCTCTGGGGACCCTGATGTAAGGGGAGGCTCTCTGGGGACCCTGATGTAAGGGGAGGCTCTCTGGGGACCCTGATGTAAGGGGGAGGCTCTCTGAGGACCCTGATGTAAGGGGGGGCTCTCTGAGGACCCTGATGTAAGGGGAGGCTCTCTGGGGACCCTGATGTAAGGGGGGGGGCTCTCTGCGGACCCTGATGTAAGAGGGGCTCTCTGGGGACCCTGATGTAAGGGGAAGGCTTTCTAGGGACCCTGATGTAAGGGGGAGGCTCTCACTGGACCCTGATGTAAGGGGGAGGCTCTCTGGGGAGTCTGATGTAGGGGGGGGCTCTCTAGGAACCCTGATGTAAGGGGGGATCCGCACTCAGATATGTAACTATATATATATACACACACACACACACACGTATATTATATTCATGTGTATGCCCGCCCAAGTGTATGACTCTTTACTTCGCTGCTATGGGCTCTAGCCCCAGATCTTTTGTAGACCCAGCAACGCCCCTGTGTGACACTTTGTGTCGATCTATCACATAAAATCCCAATAAAATACATTTACATTTTTGGTTGTAACAATGACAACATGTGGGAAACTTCAAGGGGTATGAATACTTTTTCAAGGCACTGTATTATTGCTATACATTTATATAGCTCTGTCATATACCGCAGCGCTGTACAGAGAACACTGAGCCAATCACATCAGTCTCTGTACCAGAGGAGCTTACACTCTAATGTCCCAGCCCCCCCCCCCCCCAGGGTCACTAAGGCGCCAGTACTGGTTGCCGTGCCCCTTGATGACCCTCTTTCTGCATACGGGATCAGATTCCATTTCTATGATTGGCTGAGCTGATCATAATTAGTAATGATAATGATCTTCTATGTAAATGCGGAGGCACGCGGTAATATCAGCGATCGATTACAGAAAAGTATGCGGTCAGGACGCATGTCACACATTCCAATTATGCCGACCTGTTAATTAAATCTAATGAGCAGAGCGAGAAGAAGTCCTGGGCACGGAGGGTTTGCCAAGGGTCAGGCGGGTTCTCCCAAATTAAAAAGAAATACTTTTCAGAATGATTATCAGTTAGGAGAGGTGGAGCTCATCACAGTGGAAAATATGTCTCCTTATCGCACGGCAAGCTACCAGCGCGATACCGAAGAGCGATCAAGAGAACAATAATTACAGTGAACCTGTGTTTAAGATTCTTATTATAAAGTGACAGGGAGCATCTTAACATTACCAAATCACATCATCACCCGAGGATAATCATTCTTCATTCTTATAGGAAAATTTGACATTACTCCCGAGATCATGTGACCTATCATTGTCTTTGGCTATTGTGAGCATTGTGGGTGTTTCATGCTGTTAGAGATTGTAGAGGGTCTGTTGTTTTCAATCAGACAGTCCCTGGATGATAGACATGCACTGAGATAAGAGAATCAGCAAGGGGGGCAACCAATGATCAGCATTACTAATTAGAAATTAATAACAACAATAATAGGTATTAGAATAGTAATAATAATTGATACTTGAAGATGTTTCACGCAGTGGTGAATTTTTTTTTCAAATGAAACTTTTTCTTGCTGTCAGGACCTCAGACCAGGGGATTTCAAGCTCAGTTTCATCACTGTCCGCATCAGCAGTATGGTTGACCTCAAAAGGGCCGGTTGAATCTGGGGTGCGTTATGTACAGAGTGCAGAGTTCAGGAGTGCATTACGTACAGAGTGCAAAGTTCAGGAGTGTGCTACCTACGGAGTGCAGGGTTCAGGAGTGTGCTACATACAGAGTGCAGGGTTCAGGAGTGTGCTATGTACAAAGTGCAGAGTTCAGGAGTGTGCTACCTACAGAGTTCAGGGTTCAGGATTGCTCTATGTACAGAGTGCAGGGTTCAGGACTTTGTTACATACAGAGTGCAGAGTTCAGGAGTGCTCTATGTACAGAGTGCAGTCTTCAGGAGTGTGTTATGTACAGAGTGCAGAGTTCAGGAGTGTGCTATGTACAGAGTGCAGAGTTCAGGAGTGTGCTATGTACAGAGTGCAGTGTTTAGGGGTGTGTTACGTACAGAGTACAGAGTTCAGCAGTGTGCTACATACAGAGTGCAGGGAGTTCAGGAGTGTTCTATGTACAGAGTGCAGAGTTCAGGGGTGTGTTACGGACAGAGTGCAGAGTTCAGAAGTGTGCTATGTACAGAATGCAGAATTCAGGAGTGTGCTATGTACAGAATGCAATGTTCAGGAGTGTGTTACATAGAGAGTGCAGAATTCAGGAGTCTGCTGTGTACAGAGTGCAGGGTTTAGGGTGCACTATATAAAGAGTGCAGGGTTCAGGAGTGTGCTATGTACAAGTACAGGGTTCAGGCGTGCGTTGCGTACATTGTGCAGAGTTCTGGTGTGTGCTATGTACAGAGTGCAGGGTTCAGAAGTGCGCTTTGTACAGAGTGCAGAGTTAAGGAGTGTGCTATGTACAGAATGCAGAATTCAGGAGTGTGTTACGTACAGAGTGCAGAGTTCAGGAGTCTGCTGTGTACAGAGTGCAGGGTTTAGGGGTGCACTATATAAAAAGTGCAGTGTTCAGGAGTGTGCTATGTACAAAGTGCAGAGTTCAGGAGTGCATTACGTACAGAGTGCAGAGTTCTGGTGTGTGCTATGTACAGAGTGCAGAGTTCTGGTGTGTGCTGTGTACAGAGTGCAGGGTTCTGGTGTGTGCTATGTACAGAGTGCAGGGTTCAGGGGTGCGTTACGTACAGAGTGCAGAGTTCTGGTGTGTGCTATGTACAGAGTGCAGGGTTCAGGGGTGCGTTACGTACAGAGTGCAGGGTGCAGGGGTGCGCTATGTACAGAGTGCAGGGTTCAGGGGTGCGCTATGTACAGAGTGCAGGGTTCAGGGGTGCGTTACGTACAGAGTGCAGGGTGCAGGGGTGCGCTATGTACAGAGTGCAGGGTTCAGGGGTGTGCTATGTACAGAGTGCAGGGTTCAGGGGTGCGCTATGTAAATCTAAGTTGTCCCATTCATTGCAATGCCCAAACACAAAATCCATCTCCTATTGGAGGGTCCAAGTAATTTTCAGGCCAGTTTGGCAATGTAATTCCTCTATCCTGGTCGGTGTCTTTCCTAGGACCTCCTCCAAGCTGGAGAAGCCGTGTCCTGCTCCTAAAGGTGCCTTCCAGTTGACAACCTCAACTGGGTTCTATCTCAAAAAGGGTTTCAGGGCTTGAGATTGGCTCCTCTTTAAAGACAAATGGTGACTTTTATTTAGACAAAACTATGAAAGGTTTATCAGGAAAAACCTACAGCAATGTTGGTCTTTATCAAGCCTTAAGACACGTCCTTTATTTGTATGAACATTGACTTCTAAAGCTCTGAAGAAGAGGGAGGCCCCCCTCCCCCCCCCCCCCAAAAAAAAAAACACGTTGGCGGTATCTGATGTTCTTTTCCTGGAAATGTTTCAAAAAGTCAAAAAGTGAGATGAACTTTTGTACCAGGCGCTCCCCGGTACACATTCTAGAATCTCCCGTCTGGTGAGTTCTTTCCTGTGTCACTCACCATCAGCATAGGACCAGGACAGGGTCCACCCACACTGGACTTCAATCATAGATTTGCTTCTTTGAAGGAAAATCACCTTACAGTAGATCCATCTGGACCAATTTTTACTTCTGTCGGTCCAGCCGCAATTGCACACCCATCAGGTGTCTTCCCCCGGGGCCTTGTGAAAGTGTCCTGCAGTGTCACCTGATTGGCTGAAGCGACAGGCGCTGTGATTGGAATTGGACACCTATCAGGCGTCCAATCATAGCAGAGATGATGGGAAGAGGATGGGAGAAGACATGGAGGACTTGGAGTGTGGAGGACAGCGCCGAGACAGGTAAGTGCTGGGGGGGGCACACTGGCAGCATTTGATGGGGCACAGTAGCGGCAATTGATGGGGCAAACTGGCGGCCTTTGATGGGGCAAACTGGCGGCGTTTGATCTGGCAAACTGGCGGCGATTGATCTGTCAAACTGGCGGCGTTTGATGGGGCAAACTAGCGGCTATTGATGGGTCAAACTGGCGGCATTTGATGGGGCACAGTGGTGGCAATTGATGGGCACAGTAGCTGCGTTTGATGGGCAAAGTGGCTGCAATTGATGTCTTTTTTTTTTTGTATGTTTGCGCCCCCCAAAAAATTTGGAGCACCAGCTGCCACTGATGGCTTCTCTTTAAAGACAAACAGTGGCTTTTATTTAGATAAAACAATGAAAGGTTTTATCAAGAAAAACCTATTGGGCCGTTGGGAGATGCTGGTCTATATCAAGCCTTAACACAGGTCCCTTCTACTGTCTGGTAAGTACTTCCTTCTGCCACCATCAGAAAAGAAGCAGCCTAGGACCAGAACAGGGTCCACCCATACTAGACTTCAATCATGGATTCGCTTCTTATGAAAGAAAAAATCACCTTACGGTAGATCCATTGGGACCAATCTCTACTTCTGTCGGTCCAGTGGTATGGCAACATACATTAGGTGTATTTCCCAGGGCCTCCTCCAGGTTGGGAAAGATACCTTCTGCTTCAAAAGGTCCTTTCCAGTTGACACTTAAACTGGCTTCTATCTCGAAAAAAAGTTTTAGCTCTTGAGATAAATACATTCACTCTTATTTAACCACAAATGGTGGCTTTTACTTAGAAAAGATAAAACAATGGAAGGTTTATCAAGACGAAACCCGGCAAACCCACTCCTGACCCCTTATGTTGGTGGTCAGTGATGATGAGTGATCCCTTATGTTGGTGGTCAGTGATAAGTGATCCCTTATGTTGGTGGTCAGTGATGAGGGATCCCTTATGTTGGTGGTCAGTGATGAGTGATCCCTTATGTTGGTGGTCAGTGATGAGGGATCCCTTATGTTGGTGGTAAGTGATCCCTTATGTTGGTGGTCAGTGATGAGTGATCCCTTATGTTGGTGGTAAGTGATCCCTTATGTTGGTGGTAAGTGATCCCTTATGTTGGTGGTCAGTGATGAGTGATCCCTTATGTTGGTGGTCAGTGATCCCTTATGTTGGTGGTCAGTGATGAGAGATCCCTTATGTTGGTGGTCAGTGATGAGTGATCCCTTATGTTGGTGGTAAGTGATCCCTTATGTTGGTAGTCAGTGATGAGTGATCCCTTATGTTGGTGGTCAGTGATGAGAGATCCCTTATGTTGGTGGTCAGTGATGAGTGATCCCTTATGTTGGTGGTAAGTGATCCCTTATGTTGGTGAGAAGTGATCCCTTATGTTGGTAGTCAGTGATGAGTGATCCCTTATGTTGGTGAGAAGTGATCCCTTATGCTGGTGTTCAGTGATTTGTGATCCCTTATGTTGGTGGTCAGTGATGAGTGATCCCTTATGTTGGTGGTACGTGATCCCTTATGTTGGTGGTAAGTGATCCCTTATGTTGGTGGTCAGTGATGAGTGATCCCTTATGTTGGTGGTCAGTGATCCCTTATGTTGGTGGTCAGTGATGAGAGATCCCTTATGTTGGTGGTCAGTGATGAGTGATCCCTTATGTTGGTGGTAAGTGATCCCTTATGTTGGTGAGAAGTGATCCCTTATGCTGGTGTTCAGTGATTTGTGATCCCTTATGTTGGTGGTCAGTGATGAGTGATCCCTTATGTTGGTGGTAAGTGATCCCTTATGTTGGTGAGAAGTGATCCCTTATGTTGGTGGTCAGTGATGAGGGATCCCTTATGTTGGTGGTCAGTGATGAGTGATCCCTTATGTTGGTGGTCAGTGATGAGTAATCCCTAATGTTGGTGGTAAGTGATGAGTGATCCCTTATGTTGGTGGTCAGTGATGAGTGATCCCTTATGTTGGTGGTCAGTGATGAGTGATCCCTTATGTTGGTGGTCAGTGATGAGTGATCCCTTATGTTGGTGGTAAGTGATCCCTTATGTTGGTGGTCAGTGATGAGTGATCCCTTATGTTGGTGGTCAGTGATGAGTGATCCCTTATGTTGGTGGTAAGTGATCCCTTATGTTGGTGGTCAGTGATGAGTGATCCCTTATGTTGGTGGTCAGTGATGAGTGATCCCTTATGTTGGTGGTCAGTGATGAGTGATCCCTTATGTTGGTGGTCAGTGATGAGTGATCCCTTATGTTGGTGGTCAGTGATGAGTGATCCCTTATGTTGGTGGTCAGTGATGAGTTATTCCTAATGTTGGTGGTCAGTGATGAGTGATCCCTTATGTTGGTGGTCAGTGATGAGTGATCCCTTATGTTGGCGGTAAGTGATCCCTTATGTTGGTGGTCAGTGATGAGTGATCCCTTATGTTGGTGGTCAGTGGGTGACACCAGGAGCATTATTAATGGGGGACAAAGGATACTGCTGGAGATGGTGAGGCGGGTGTAGGTGAATTCTCTAGAGTCTGGAGATTCAAACCCCGGCCTTACCCTCCTCATAGTGGCTCCACGACCATCTTTCCCCGTTTGATGTGGCATTTCCCAAGGATTATCTTTGCAGTCCCAAAAGAAAAATACACAAAGCCAAAGGTGGGCACAAACCACCAGTCCTCTTTTGGATGGACTGATTCTTTAATAATTATGATTTGCAATGTAGAATCTCCATGTGACAGGGGTCACTTTGGGTGGGGGGTTTGTGCAACTCAGCTTAAGAGTCTTGGATAGTGCTGGTTCTGGACAGAGGAAGCATTGATGAGGGTTCGTCACATGCCACATTTGGCCTAAATTTTTGAAGATGGGTTTAGCAGCCACCTTCACCGATCTTAAACCCACCATTTCTTCCTTAGCCATTACTACCCAATCTACTAAGCCATTTGCATTCTTCATAAATACCTCTCTAAGTCCTTACTAGTGATTAAAAGGTTAACAAGCTTGGTTAAACGTGGAAAACAGCCAAGGAGGGAACAGAAATTAAAGCTTAATTACAGAAATTACCATCTGTCAATCTGCGAAGGTTCATAATGACTAAAGAATTTGTGTTCATGCACATCAGCTAAATACAGAGATGGAGGCTTCAACATTAACCCTTCTCCCTACATCCAACAGACTAATGGTGGGAAGAAGGGAAGGTCAGGGTGGGAGAAGGGAAGGTGGGGGGGGTGGGAGAAGGGAAGGTTGGGGGTGGAAGAAGGGAAGGTGGGGGGTGGGAGAAGGGAAAGTGGGGGATGGTAAGAAGGGAAGGTGAAGGGTGGAAGGGTGGTAAGAAGGGAAGGTGGGGGTGGGAGGAGGGAAGGTGGTGGGTGGGTGGAAGAAGGGAAGGTGGGGGTTGGAGAAGGGAAGGTGGTGGGTGGGAGAAGGGAAGGTGGTGGGTGGGTGGGAGAAGAGAAGGTGGTGGGAGGGAGACGGGAAGGTCGGGGGTGGGAGAAGAGAAGGTGGGGGGTTGAAGAAGGGAAGGTGGGGGGTGGGAAGAAGGGAAGGTGGGGGGTGAGAGAAGGGAAGGTGGGGGGGTGGATAGAAGGGAATGTGGGGGGTGAGAGAAGGGAAGGTGGTGGGTGGGTGGGAGAAGAGAAGGTGGTGGGTGGGAGAAGGGAAGGTCGGGGGTGGGAGAAGCGAAGGTGGGGGGTTGAAGAAGGGAAGGTGGGGGGTGGGAGAAGGGAAGGTGGGGGGTGGGAAGAAGGGAAGGTGGGGGGCGAGAGAAGGGAAGGTGGGGGGTGGGAGAAGGGAAGGTGGGGGATTGGGAGAAGGGAAGGTGGGGGGTGGGAAGAAGGGAAGGTCGGGGGTGGGAGAAGAGAAGGTGGGGGTTTGAAGAAGGGAAGGTGGGGGGGGTGGGAGAAGGTGGAAAGAAGGGAAGGTGGGGGGTGGGAAGAAGGGAAGGTGGGGGTTGAGAGAAAGGAAGGTGGGGGTGAGAGAAGGGAAGGTGGTGGGGGGTTGGAGAAGGGAAGGTGGTGGGTGGGAGAAGGGAAGGTGGGGGTGGGAGGAGGGAAGGTCAGGGGGGTGGGAGAAGAGAAGGTGGGGGGTTGAAGAAGGGAAGGTGGGGGGTGGGAAGAAGGGAAGGTGGGGGGTGGGAGAAGGGAAGGTCGGGGGTTGAAGAAGGGAAGGTGGGGGGGTGGGAAGAAGGGAAGGTGGGGGATGGGAGAAGGGAAGGTCGGGGGTGGGAGAAGGGAAGGTCGAGGTGGGAGAAGGGAAGGTGGGGGGTGGGAGAAGGGAAGGTCGGGATGGGAGAAGGGAAGGTGGGGGGTGGGAGAAGGGAAGGTGGGGGGTGGGAAGAATGGAAGGTGGGGGGGTTGGAAGAAGGGAAGGTGGGAAGAAGGGAAGGTGGGGGGGTGGGAAGAAGGGAAGGTGGGGGTTGAGAGAAAGGAAGGTGGGGGGGTGAGAGAAGGGAAGGTGGGGGTGGGAGAAGGGAAGGTTGGGGGTGGGAGAAGGGAAGGTGGGGGTGGGAGAAGGGAAGGTTAGGGGTGGGAGAAGAGAAGGTGGTGGGTGGGAAGAATGGAAGGTGGGGGGGTTGGAAGAAGGGAAGGTGGGAAGAAGGGAAGGTGGGGGGGTGGGAAAAAGGGAAGGTGGGGGTTGAGAGAAAGGAAGGTGGGGGGTGAGAGAAGGGAAGGTGGGGGTGGGAGAAGGGAAGGTTGGGGGTGGGAGAAGAGAAGGTGGTGGGTGGGAGAAGGGAAGGTGGGGGATGGGAGAAGGGAAGGTGGGGGGTGGGAGAAGGGAAGGTTGGGGGTGGGAGAAGAGAAGGTGGTGGGTGGGAGAAGGGAAGGTGGGGGATGGGAGAAGGGAAGGTGGGGGGTGGGAGAAGGGAAGGTGGGGGTGGGAAGAAGGGAAGGTGGGGGTTGAGAGAAAGGAAGGAGGGGGGAAGGGGGGGGTGGGTGGTCGTGGGCGTCCAGATAAGGTTGGTGTGGCCTTGACACAGCTTTGGAGTCCTCTTTTTCTTTGGTGAGGAATTAGTGGATGGGTTGTATGGAGTAGTCACCCGTATTACTAGAGACTCAGTCCTGAGCACCATAATTATACGGCAAATATCACTTGTGAATGAATTTGGGTTAAGGGATCAGAGGGAGGGACATGGCAGAATTATGTTTTGCAAGGCGTGTAAAGAAGATTAATGTCCCAAAAAAGATCATTTGTGTCCCAAGCAACTTGCTGACTCCAAATATCGGTAGGGCAAGGTTCTCCAGAACGTTGGTCTACTACGTCTTAAAACCTGTTAAGGTCATTGGGGGGGGGGGGCGGTTTATAAAGGTGAAACAAGAGACTCCTCCTCCAACGAAGGCTGGCCACCGTCAGCCCGGGACAGCCCAACAACAGTGCCCAACAAATGGCTCCTCCGGGGACCCCGAGCACCTCAATGTAAAAAAGTAGGGTTGTAGGTACCCCAGTCCTTTGGGAAACCTTTTTTAAACTACCAGAGGACTTGTTGACATCCAGTGGTCCAAACTGGAAATGGAATAATGTCAAATGGAAAAATAAAATGTATAAAAATATATAACTATGTAATTTCAATTATAAAAAATATATATATATATATATATATATATATATATATATATATATATATATAAAATGTAAAGTTACTGCAATGAAAAGCCAACAAACACTTACTGTATGCCGCGTACACACGATAGGAATTTCCGATGGAAAAAGTTTGACGGACTTTTTCCATCGGAAATTCCTACCGTGTGTGTGCCCCATTGGAGAAATTCCGATGAATTCCATTGGAGTTTAAATGTAGAACCTGTTCTATTTTTCTCCGTCGGAATTCCGTTGTGAGCTGGGTGGGACAAAGGTCCGATCGTGTGTACGGGGCATTAGAGTCGTTTATTTGCATTTTTAAACATACTAGATATATCACATTTTATTACATTGAGAATAATTATTTATTCCAATAAGATGTCACATACAGTATATACCCCATACAATTTTTATAATAGTTTATTTATATTCACATTTTATTATATTTAGAATAATTATTTTTTGCAATACGATGTCACATATATACCCGATGCAATTTTTATAATAATTTATTTATATTCACATTTTATTCAATTTAGAATACTTATTTATTCCAATAAGATGTCACATCCAGTATATGCCCCATACAATTTTTATAATCATTTAGTTATATACACATTTTATTCATATTAGAATAATTTTTAATTCCAATAAGATGTCATATATACCCGATGCAATTTTTATAATAATTTATTTATATTCACATTTTATTCAATTTAGAATAATTATTATTTCCAATAAGATGTCATGAATACCCCATGCAATTTTTATAATAATTTTTTTATATTCACATTTTATTCAATTTTGAATAATTATTTATTCCAATAATATGTCACATACTGTATATACCCCATACAATTTTTATAATAATTTATTTATATACACATTTTATTCAAATTAGAATATTTTTTAATTCCTACAAGATCTCATGTATACCTGATGCAATTTTTATAATAATTTATTTATATACCAGTTTTATACAATTTTGAATAATATTTTATTCCAATAAGATGTCATATACACACCCCATAGAAATTTTTAAAATAATTTATTTATTTATTTATATGTTATACATATTTGTTTTGTTGTTTATTTTTTGATTGTCATTGCATTCATTTTTTAAATACACATATATTTCTGAGCCAAATCTATAGGGATAATTTTCTTAGTTCCCAAAAAACTGGAGGGGAAACAGAAAAAAAAAAAAAAGAACCACCCGTTCCATGATGGTCTGCTCCACTGCTCCTCTCCGCTTCAAAGAATGGAATGGATTTTAATTTTTTTTTTTAAAAACAGTTCCTTTCTAAAAATGAGCAGAAAGTTTTGTTTTTCCATTCAACCACGGAAAAGAACCCAACAGGAATTACTCAACAAATCACGTCACGTGTAGCTCTGGCTGTACTTTAGGGTCGTTGTCCTGCTGGAAGGTGAACCTCCCCCCCCCCCCCAGTCTCAAGTCTTTTGCCGACTCTAACAGGTTTTCTTCTAAGATTGTCCTGTATTTGTCTCCATCCATCTTCCCATCAACTCTGACCAGCTTCCCTGTCCCTGCTGAAGAAAAGCATCCCCACCACATGAAGCTGCCACCACCATGTTTCACGGTGGGGATGGTGTGTTCAGGGTGATGTGCAGTGTTAGTTTTTCCCCATGCATAGCGTTTTGCTTTTAGGACAAAAAGTTGAATTTTGGTGTCATGTGACCAGAGCACCTTCTTCCACATGTTTGCTGTGTCCCCCACATGATTGCTGTGTCCCCCACATGATTGCTGTGTCCTCCACATGTTTGCTGTGTCCCCCACATGTTTCCTGTGTCCTCCACATGTTTGCTGTGTCCCCCATATGTTTGCTGTGCCCCCCACATGATTGCTGTGTCCCCCACATGATTGCTGTGTCCCCCACATGTTTGCTGTGTCCCCCGCATGATTGCTGTGTCCCCCACATGATTGTTGTGTCCCCCCCATGTTTGCTGTGTCCCCCACATGTTTGCTGTGTCCTCCACATGTTTGCTGTGTCCCCCACATGTTTCCTGTGTCTCCCACATGTTTGCTGTGTCCTTCACATGTTTGCTGTCCCCCCACATGATTGCTATGTCCCCCACATGTTTGCTGTGTCCCCCACATGATTGCTGTGTCCCCCACATGATTGCTGTGTCCCCCACATGATTGCTGTGTCCCCCACATGTTTGCTATGTCCTCCACATGTTTGCTGTGCCCCCACATGTTTTCTGTGTCCCCCACATGTTTGCTGTGTCCTCCACATGATTGCTGTGTCCCCCACATGTTTGCTGTGTCCCCCACATGATTGCTGTGTCCCCCACATGTTTGCTGTGTCCCCCACGTGTTTGCTGTGTCCCCCACATGATTGCTGTGTCCCCCACATGTTTGCTGTGCCCCCTACATGATTGCTGTGTCCCCACATGATTGCTGTGTCCCCCACATGTTTGCTGTGTCCCCCACATGGCTTCTCACAAACTACAACCAGGACTTCTTATGACTTTCTTTCACCAATGTCTTTCTTCTTGTCACTCTTCCATAAAGGGCAGATTTGTGGAGAACACGACTAATAGTTGTCCTGTGGACAGATTCTCCCCCCTGAGCTGTGGATCTCTGCAACTCCTCCAGAGTTACCATGGGCCTCTTGGATGCTTCTCTGATGAATGCTCTCCTTGCCCGGCCCGGTCAGTTTAGGTGGACGGCCATGCCTTGGTAGGTTTGCAGTTGTGCCATACTCTTTCCATTTTCCAATGATGGATTGAACAGAGCTCCGTGAGATGTTCAAAGCTTGGGAGATTTTTTTATAACCTAATCCTGCTTTATACTTCTCCACAACTTTATCCCTGACCTGTCTGGTGTGTCCCTTGGCCTTCATGATGCTGTTTGTTCACTAAGGTTCTCTAACTAACCCCTGAGGGCTTCACAGAACAGCTGTATTTTTACTGAGATTACATGACACACAGGGGGACTCTATTTACTAATTAGGTGACTTCTGAAGGTAATTGGTTCCTCTAGATTTTAGTTATCAGAGTAAAGGGGGCTGAATACAAATGCCCCCCCCCCCACACTTTTCACATATTTATTTGTATCATTTTCCTTCCACTTCACAATTATATGACACTTTGTGTTGGCCCATCACATAAAATCCCAATAAAATACATTTACGTTTTTGGGTGTAACATGACAAAATGTGGAAAATTTCAAGGGGTATGAATACTTTTTCAAGGCACTGTATAAAATAAAGTGAATATTACTTTATATGTTATTATATATAAATTGAAGTGCTTTATAATATAATAATAATAATAATAATAATATTATAAATCACTTTATTTTTTTATATATTATTTTCATAATATGAAATTATTACTATTACTTTATATTTAGTAGTAATTATAATATTTTAAAATATTATATAAAATAATCACTTTATTTTATGTTTTTAAAACAATAACTATATCTAAATATAATAAAATCGAAATATGTAAATATATATATATATATAACATATCACTTTTATTTTATATGTATTTATTATTTCACTCTTTGTCTGGTGACTCAAATATATTCTTTTTTTTTTTAAATAAAATAAAACTTTAAATATAAGGTGAATTATTATTATTGTTATTATTATTATTAATACAAATAATTCATAAATCACTTTATTTCATATTATTAAAATGAATTTATTAATATAAAAAAAGCCTACTTTAATTATTATTGATAATCTAAAATAATATTAATCTCTCTTTGTGTTGGTCTGTCACATAAAATCCCTATAAAACACATTTACGTTTTTGGTTGTAACATGACAAAATGTGGGAAATTTCAAGGGGTATGAATACTTTTTCCAGGCACCGTATATAGAGGGGTGTGAATACTTTTCCCAGGCACTGTATATAGAGGGGTATGAATACTTTTTCCAGGCACTGTATCTTTCCTATTATGAGATGGAGATTTCCGTAAACCCTCCTCCAGCGATGATGTCATAGTTTTACAGTCACATGGTAATTAAACTCATCTTAAAAATAAAGACGTGGAAATCCCTAAACAATGGATCCACAATCCGCTGACTTCCATTCCGGATTCCTTTTTTTCTAAGCAGACGCCGAGCGCTCCATCACTTTTTTGTCTCGGAGTCTTTGAGTAACGTAATGCTTTGCGTTCCTTAATTGTGAGCCGTAAGCGGCGGCATAACGCGGCCCAGGAATGCGGCCGGTGGTGCTTTCTGTAGAATGGCGGCTGAATGGCGGCTCAGGAATGGATGACGGATTGTTTGTACACAAGTGATTCACACGAAGCCTCGCCTGATCCTTTGTTTTACTGTTTTAGTTTTTTGTTTGTTTTTTTGGCTGCTTAATGGGGTTCAAAATCAACTCCTACAGTAATGCCACACACACTGTATTCCCAAAAGTATTGGGACGCCTGCCTTTACACGCACATCAACTTTAATGGCCATCCCAGTCTTAGTCTGGAGGGTTCATTATTGAGTTGGCCCCGCCCTTTGCAGCTATAACAGCTTCAACTCTTCTGGGAAGGCCGTCCACAAGGTTTAGGAGGGTGTCTATGGGAATGTTTGACCATTCTTCCAGAAGTGAATTTGTGAGGTCAGGCACTGATGTTGGATGAGAAGGCCGGGCTCACAGTCTCCGCTCTAATTCATCCCAAAGGTGTTGAGGTCAGGACTCTGTGCAGGCCAGTCAAGTTCCTCCACCCCAAACTTGCTCCTCCATGTCTTTATGGACCTTGCTTTGTGCAGTGGTGGGCAGTCATGTTGGGCCAGGAAGGGGCCGTCCCCAAACTCCTCCCACAAAGTTGGGAGCATAAAATTGTCCAACATGTCTTGGTATGCCAACGCCTTAAGAGTTCCCCTCACTGAAACTAAGGGGGCCAAGCCCAACCCCTGAGGGGCCATGTACAACCCCTGAAAAACAACCCCACACCATAATCCCCCCACACCATAATCCCCCTTCCCCCACACCATAATCCTCACCAACCAAACGATTCTAATTCATCCCAAAGGTGTTCTATCGAGTTGAGGTCAGGACTCTGTGCAGGCCAGTCAATTTCCTCCACCCCAAACTCGCTCCTCCATGTCTTTATGGACCTTGCTTTGTGCACTGGTCCAAACCATTTGGTGGAGGGGGGATTATGGTGGGGGGTTGTTTTTCAGGGGTTGGACTTGGCCCCTTAGTTCCAGTGACTGGAACTCTTAAGGCGTCGGAATACCAAGACATTTTGGACAATTTCATGCTTCCAACTTTGTGGGAGGAGTTTGGGGACGGCCCCTTCCTGTTCCAACATGACTGCCCACCAGTGCACAAAGCAAGGTCCATAGAGACATGGAGGAGCGAGTTTGGGGTGGAGGAACTTGACTGGCCTGCACAGAGTCCTGACCTCAACCCCATAGAACACCTTAGAGAGGAGACTGCGAGACAGACCTTCTTGTCCAACATCAGTGCCTGACCTCACAAATAGGCTTCTGGAAGAAGAATGGTCACACATTCCCATTGACACCCTCCTAAACCTTGTGGACAGCCTTCCCACAGCCTTTTTCTTTCATGCTTTTCCTTTCTTTTAATTTCTTTTTTTCCTCTCCTCTCTTCCCTCCCATTTCCTTACTCTTTCCTTTCTTTCCCCTTTTCCTCTCCTCTCTTCTCTCCCGTTTCCTCACTCTTCCCTTTCTTTCCCCTTTTCCTCTCCTCTGTTCCCTCCCTTTTTCTTACTCTTTCCTTTCTTTCCCCTTTTCCTCTCTTCTCTTCCCTCCCGTTTCCTTACTCTTCCCTTTCTTTCCCATTTTCCTCTCCTCTCTTCCCTCCTGTTTCCTCACTCTTTCCTTTCTTTCCCCTTTTCCTCTCCTCTCTTCCCTCCCGTTTCCTTACTCTTCCCTTTCTTTCCCATTTTCCTCTCCTCTCTTCCCTCCCATTTCCTCACTCTTTCCTTTCTTTCCCCTTTTCCTCTCCTCTCTTGCCTCCCGTTTCCTTACTCTTCCCTTTCTTTCCCCTTTTCCTCTCCTCTCTTCCCTGCCGTTTCCTTACTCTTTCCTTTCTTTCCCCTTCTCCTCTCCTCTCTTCCCTGCCGTTTCCTTACTCTTCCCTTTCTTTCCCCTTTTCCTCTCCTCTCTTCCCTCCCCTTTTCTTTACTCTTTCCTTTCTTTCCCCTTTTCCTCTCCTCTCTTCCCTCCCTTTTTCTTACTCTTCCCTTTCTTTCCCCTTTTCCTCTCCTCTCTTCCCTGCCGTTTCCTTACTCTTCCCTTTCTTTCCCCTTTTCCTCTCCTCTCTTCCCTGCCGTTTCCTTACTCTTCCCTTTCTTTCCCCTTTTCCTCTCCTCTCTTCCCTCCCGTTTCCTTACTCTTTCCTTTCTTTCCCCTTTTCCTCTCCTCTCTTCCCTCCCGTTTCCTTACTCTTTCCTTTCTTTCCCCTTTTCCTCTCCTCTCTTGCCTCCCGTTTCCTTACTCTTCCCTTTCTTTCCCCTTTTCCTCTCCTCTCTTCCCTGCCATTTCCTTACTCTTCCTTTCTTTCCCCTTCTCCTCTCCTCTCTTCCCTCCCGTTTCCTTACTCTTCTCTTTCTTTCCCCTTTTCCTCTCCTCTCTTCCCTCCCGTTTCCTTACTCTTTCCTTTCTTTCCCATTTTCCTCTCTTCTCTTCCCTCCCGTTTCCTCACTCTTTCCTTTCTTTCCCCTTTTCCTCTTCTCTGTTCCCTCCCTTTTTCTTACTCTTCCCTTTCTTTCCCCTTTTCCTCTCCTCTCTTCCCTCCCGTTTCCTTACTCTTCCCTTTCTTTCCCATTTGCCTCTCCTCTCTTCCCTCCCGTTTCCTCACTCTTTCCTTTCTTTCCCCTTTTCCTCTCCTCTCTTCCCTCCCGTTTCCTTACTCTTCCCTTTCTTTCCCATTTTCCTCTCCTCTCTTCCCTCCCGTTTCCTCACTCTTTCCTTTCTTTCCCCTTTTCCTCTCCTCTCTTGCCTCCCGTTTCCTTACTCTTCCCTTTCTTTCCCCTTTTCCTCTCCTCTCTTCCCTGCCGTTTCCTTACTCTTTCCTTTCTTTCCCCTTCTCCTCTCCTCTCTTCCCTGCCGTTTCCTTACTCTTCCCTTTCTTTCCCCTTTTCCTCTCCTCTCTTCCCTCCCCTTTTCTTTACTCTTTCCTTTCTTTCCCCTTTTCCTCTCCTCTCTTCCCTCCCGTTTCCTTACTCTTCCCTTTCTTTCCCCTTTTCCTCTCCTCTCTTCCTGCCGTTTCCTTACTCTTCCCTTTCTTTCCCCTTTTCCTCTCCTCTCTTCCCTCCCCTTTTCTTTACTCTTTCCTTTCTTTCCCCTTTTCCTCTCCTCTCTTCCCTCCCGTTTCCTTACTCTTCCCTTTCTTTCCCCTTTTCCTCTCCTCTCTTCCCTGCCGTTTCCTTACTCTTCCCTTTCTTTCCCCTTTTCCTCTCCTCTCTTCCCTCCCGTTTCCTTACTCTTCCCTTTCTTTCCCCTTTTCCTCTCCTCTTCCCTGCCGTTTCCTTACTCTTTCCTTTCTTTCCCCTTTTCCTCTTCTCTCTTGCCTCCCGTTTCCTTACTCTTCCCTTTCTTTCCCCTTTTCCTCTCCTCTCTTCCCTGCCATTTCCTTACTCTTTCCTTTCTTTCCCCTTCTCCTCTCCTCTCTTCCCTCCCGTTTCTTTACTCTTCCCTTTCTTTCCCCTTTTCCTCTCCTCTCTTCCCTCCCGTTTCCTTACTCTTCCCTTTCTTTCCCATTTTCCTCTCCTCTCTTCCCTCCCGTTTCCTCACTCTTTCCTTTCTTTCCCCTTTTCCTCTCCTCTCTTCCCTCCCGTTTCCTTACTCTTCCCTTTCTTTCCCATTTTCCTCTCCTCTCTTCCCTCCCGTTTCCTCACTCTTTCCTTTCTTTCCCCTTTTCCTCTCTTCTCTTCCCTCCCATTTCCTCACTCTTTCCTTTCTTTCCCCTTTTTCTCTCCTCTCTTGCCTCCCGTTTCCTTACTCTTCCCTTTCTTTCCCCTTTTCCTCTCCTCTCTTCCCTGCCATTTCCTTACTCTTTCCTTTCTTTCCCCTTCTCCTCTCCTCTCTTCCCTGCCGTTTCCTTACTCTTCCCTTTCTTTCCCCTTTTCCTCTCCTCTCTTCCCTCCCCTTTTCTTTACTCTTTCCTTTCTTTCCCCTTTTCCTCTCCTCTCCTCTCTTCCCTGCCGTTTCCTTACTCTTCCCTTTCTTTCCCCTTTTCCTCTCCTCTCTTCCCTGCCGTTTCCTTACTCTTCCCTTTCTTTCCACTTTTCCTCTCCTCTCTTCCCTGCCGTTTCCTTACTCTTCCCTTTCTTTCCCCTTTTCCTCTCCTCTCTTCCCTGCCATTTCCTTACTCTTCCCTTTCTTTCCCCTTTTCCTCTTCTCTCTTCCCTGCCGTTTCCTTACTCTTTCCTTTCTTTCCCCCTTTCCTCTCCTCTCTTCCCTCCCATTTCCTTACTCTTTCCTTTCTTTCCCCTTTTCCTCTCCTCTCTTCCCTCCCGTTTCCTCACTCTTTCCTTTCTTTCCCCTTTTCCTCTCCTCTCTTCCCTCCCGTTTCCTTACTCTTCCCTTTCTTTCCCATTTTCCTCTCCTCTCTTCCCTCCCATTTCCTCACTCTTTCCTTTCTTTCCCCTTTTCCTCTCCTCGCTTGCCTCCCGTTTCCTTACTCTTCCCTTTCTTTCCCCTTTTCCTCTCCTCTCTTCCCTCCCGTTTCCTTACTCTTCCCTTTCTTTCCCCTTTTCCTCTCCTCTCTTCCCTGCCGTTTCCTTACTCTTTCCTTTCTTTCCCCTTCTCCTCTCCTCTCTTCCCTGCCGTTTCCTTACTCTTCCCTTTCTTTCCCCTTTTCCTCTCCTCTCTTCCCTCCCCTTTTCTTTACTCTTTCCTTTCTTTCCCCTTTTCCTCTCCTCTCTTCCCTCCCTTTTTCTTACTCTTCCCTTTCTTTCCCCTTTTCCTCTCCTCTCTTCCCTGCCGTTTCCTTACTCTTCCCTTTCTTTCCCCTTTTCCTCTCCTCTCTTCCCTGCCGTTTCCTTACTCTTCCCTTTCTTTCCCCTTTTCCTCTCCTCTCTTCCCTCCCGTTTCCTTACTCTTTCCTTTCTTTCCCCTTTTCCTCTCCTCTCTTCCCTCCCGTTTCCTTACTCTTTCCTTTCTTTCCCCTTTTCCTCTCCTCTCTTGCCTCCCGTTTCCTTACTCTTCCCTTTCTTTCCCCTTTTCCTCTCCTCTCTTCCCTGCCATTTCCTTACTCTTCCTTTCTTTCCCCTTCTCCTCTCCTCTCTTCCCTCCCGTTTCCTTACTCTTCTCTTTCTTTCCCCTTTTCCTCTCCTCTCTTCCCTCCCGTTTCCTTACTCTTTCCTTTCTTTCCCATTTTCCTCTCTTCTCTTCCCTCCCGTTTCCTCACTCTTTCCTTTCTTTCCCCTTTTCCTCTTCTCTGTTCCCTCCCTTTTTCTTACTCTTCCCTTTCTTTCCCCTTTTCCTCTCCTCTCTTCCCTCCCGTTTCCTTACTCTTCCCTTTCTTTCCCATTTGCCTCTCCTCTCTTCCCTCCCGTTTCCTCACTCTTTCCTTTCTTTCCCCTTTTCCTCTCCTCTCTTCCCTCCCGTTTCCTTACTCTTCCCTTTCTTTCCCATTTTCCTCTCCTCTCTTCCCTCCCGTTTCCTCACTCTTTCCTTTCTTTCCCCTTTTCCTCTCCTCTCTTGCCTCCCGTTTCCTTACTCTTCCCTTTCTTTCCCCTTTTCCTCTCCTCTCTTCCCTGCCGTTTCCTTACTCTTTCCTTTCTTTCCCCTTCTCCTCTCCTCTCTTCCCTGCCGTTTCCTTACTCTTCCCTTTCTTTCCCCTTTTCCTCTCCTCTCTTCCCTCCCCTTTTCTTTACTCTTTCCTTTCTTTCCCCTTTTCCTCTCCTCTCTTCCCTCCCGTTTCCTTACTCTTCCCTTTCTTTCCCCTTTTCCTCTCCTCTCTTCCTGCCGTTTCCTTACTCTTCCCTTTCTTTCCCCTTTTCCTCTCCTCTCTTCCCTCCCCTTTTCTTTACTCTTTCCTTTCTTTCCCCTTTTCCTCTCCTCTCTTCCCTCCCGTTTCCTTACTCTTCCCTTTCTTTCCCCTTTTCCTCTCCTCTCTTCCCTGCCGTTTCCTTACTCTTCCCTTTCTTTCCCCTTTTCCTCTCCTCTCTTCCCTCCCGTTTCCTTACTCTTCCCTTTCTTTCCCCTTTTCCTCTCCTCTTCCCTGCCGTTTCCTTACTCTTTCCTTTCTTTCCCCTTTTCCTCTTCTCTCTTGCCTCCCGTTTCCTTACTCTTCCCTTTCTTTCCCCTTTTCCTCTCCTCTCTTCCCTGCCATTTCCTTACTCTTTCCTTTCTTTCCCCTTCTCCTCTCCTCTCTTCCCTCCCGTTTCTTTACTCTTCCCTTTCTTTCCCCTTTTCCTCTCCTCTCTTCCCTCCCGTTTCCTTACTCTTCCCTTTCTTTCCCATTTTCCTCTCCTCTCTTCCCTCCCGTTTCCTCACTCTTTCCTTTCTTTCCCCTTTTCCTCTCCTCTCTTCCCTCCCGTTTCCTTACTCTTCCCTTTCTTTCCCATTTTCCTCTCCTCTCTTCCCTCCCGTTTCCTCACTCTTTCCTTTCTTTCCCCTTTTCCTCTCTTCTCTTCCCTCCCATTTCCTCACTCTTTCCTTTCTTTCCCCTTTTTCTCTCCTCTCTTGCCTCCCGTTTCCTTACTCTTCCCTTTCTTTCCCCTTTTCCTCTCCTCTCTTCCCTGCCATTTCCTTACTCTTTCCTTTCTTTCCCCTTCTCCTCTCCTCTCTTCCCTGCCGTTTCCTTACTCTTCCCTTTCTTTCCCCTTTTCCTCTCCTCTCTTCCCTCCCCTTTTCTTTACTCTTTCCTTTCTTTCCCCTTTTCCTCTCCTCTCCTCTCTTCCCTGCCATTTCCTTACTCTTCCCTTTCTTTCCCCTTTTCCTCTCCTCTCTTCCCTGCCGTTTCCTTACTCTTCCCTTTCTTTCCACTTTTCCTCTCCTCTCTTCCCTGCCGTTTCCTTACTCTTCCCTTTCTTTCCCCTTTTCCTCTCCTCTCTTCCCTGCCATTTCCTTACTCTTCCCTTTCTTTCCCCTTTTCCTCTTCTCTCTTCCCTGCCGTTTCCTTACTCTTTCCTTTCTTTCCCCCTTTCCTCTCCTCTCTTCCCTCCCGTTTCCTTACTCTTTCCTTTCTTTCCCCTTTTCCTCTCCTCTCTTCCCTCCTGTTTCCTCACTCTTTCCTTTCTTTCCCCTTTTCCTCTCCTCTCTTCCCTCCCGTTTCCTTACTCTTCCCTTTCTTTCCCATTTTCCTCTCCTCTCTTCCCTCCCATTTCCTCACTCTTTCCTTTCTTTCCCCTTTTCCTCTCCTCGCTTGCCTCCCGTTTCCTTACTCTTCCCTTTCTTTCCCCTTTTCCTCTCCTCTCTTCCCTCCCGTTTCCTTACTCTTCCCTTTCTTTCCCATTTTCCTCTCCTCTCTTCCCTCCCGTTTCCTCACTCTTTCCTTTCTTTCCCCTTTTCCTCTCCTCTCTTCCCTCCTGTTTCCACACTCTTTCCTTTCTTTCCCCTTTTCCTCTCTTCTCTTCCCTCCCATTTCCTCACTCTTTCCTTTCTTTCCCCTTTTTCTCTCCTCTCTTGCCTCCCGTTTCCTTACTCTTCCCTTTCTTTCCCCTTTTCCTCTCCTCTCTTCCCTGCCGTTTCCTTACTCTTTCCTTTCTTTCCCCTTCTCCTCTCCTCTCTTCCCTGCCGTTTCCTTACTCTTCCCTTTCTTTCCCCTTTTCCTCTCCTCTCTTCCCTCCCCTTTTCTTTACTCTTTCCTTTCTTTCCCTTTTTCCTCTCCTCTCTTCCCTCCCGTTTCCTTACTGGCGACTGGTGCTAAAACAATTTGGGGGTGGGGGGGGGGGAACAAACAAACAAAAAAAAAATGTAAAATAAAAACATTAATTTCAGCCAATGTGCCATCAAACGCTGCCACTGTGCCCATCAAATGCTGCAACTGTGCCCATCAAATGCTGCAACTGTGCCATCAAATGCTGCAACTGTGCCATCAAATGCTGCAACTGTGTCATCAATCGCAGCCACTGTGCCATCAATTTCAGCCACTGTGCCATCAATTGCAGCCACTGTGCCATCAATTGCAGCCACTGTGCCCATCAATTGCACCCACTGTGCCCATCAAACGCTGCCACTGTGCCATCAATAGCAGCCACTGTGTCATCAAACGCAGCCACTGTGCCCATCAATTGCAGCCACTGTGCTCATCAAATGGAGCCACTGTGCCATCAATTGCAGCCACTGTGCCATCAATTGCAGCCACTGTGCCCATCAATTGCAGCCACTGTGCCATCAATTGCAGCCACTGTGCCCATCAAATGCAGCCACTGTGCCATCAAACGCAGCCACTGTGCCCATCAATTGCAGCCACTGTGCCCATCAAACCCTGCCACTGTGCCAAATGCTGCCAGTGTGAGTGTGCCCCCCGGCCGCTCGCCGTCTGCCCAGCACTTACCCTGTCTTGTTGGGCAGTGGGTGACGGCGACGAGCGGGGTCCTTCAAGTCTCCTGCACTTCTTCTCCCGTCCTCATGTCCCGTCGCGTCAGCGGCGCTTGTTGTTTTAGCCAATCAGGTGCCAGGGTAACCAGACCTGAGCAACCTGATTGGCTGAGAGGTGGGTCAGTGTTAGGGAAGCGATGTATTCAATGTATTCGGTTCCCTAACACAAGACTGAGTAATCAGCGAATGCACAGCATTGTGCCCACAGTTTACCCTTTTGGAAGCCTATTAGAGCCCACGGCTCCAATCAGGCGCTTCCAAAACACACCCACTGCTGTAATCCATATGCCCGGCGCCCGACAAGGGGACGGGCACATAAATAGGGGGCGGCAGCGGCGACCATAGATAGATTCATGCAATCTATGGTGAGAGAGAAAGTGACAGGAGGGGGGGGGCGCGGCGCTCCTGCGCCCTTTATGGACGCACCGCCGCTGGTTTATATTAGTTTATGTCCCACAATCCTGCCTGGGATAGGACGGTATATCTGCTTCTCCTCCGGCTCATCTCTGGGATCTTCACCAGATCTTCACACAATAGAATGTAATAATATCCCCATTAGAGTCCATCACCCAGCATGAAAGACGGGAGGGAACGGCTTATTATGATGCCTTATGGCTGCTGTCACCAATTGTCCCGTCATTTCATGCTGTTTGATGGGTCTGGGATAGTCACACCGCTGATTGGACCTTTGATGTCCTCTGAGAAGACTCTCACCGGTCACCTAAACCGCGGCCCCTAATCAACCCATTATATCTGGTGTGTCCAGAACACCCAGCACCAATTATTATCATCTCTATAATTTATTGAGTTCTATGGGAAGGTTGGGACGTTTCCATCCAACTACTCTACCGGTAGCGTCCCGACTCCCGAGACACAATTCAAAGGGAAAGGCTTTCAAAGGAGGACAAAAACTTATTTTTTTTACTTCTGTCTTTTACATTGGCAGACAAAGAAAGGTCTACGGTGACAGATAGGCATGAACTTTGTCATTTCACCGAATGCCACTTTACCAAAATTTTATGAAAATTTGCTTTAAATTAAAACATGCGGATGGCTTAGATTAAAGGTTCTGATAAAAAAAAAGTCATGTGATCATTATGTCAGCTTTGGTTAGGATCGCCATTACGTTTAGGGATAATGTTAGCATTAGGGTTAGGGAAAGGGTCAGCATTAGGGTTAGGGATAGGGTCAGCATTAGGTTTAGGGTAAGGGTCAGCATTAGGGTTAGGGATAGGGTCAGCATTAGGGTTAGGGATAGGGTCAGCATTAGGGTTAGGGTCAATATTAGGGTTAGAGATAGGGTCAACATCAAGGTTAGGGATAGGGTCAGGATTAGGGTTAGAGATAGGGTCAGCAATAGGGTTAGGGATAGGGTCAGCATTAGGGTTAGGGATAGGGTCAGAATTAGGGATAGGGTCAGCATTAGGGTTAGGAATTGGGTCAGCATTAGGGTTAGAGATAGGGTCAGCATTTGGGTTAGAGATAGGGTCAGTATTAGGGTTGGGGATAGGGTCAACATTAGGGTTAGGGATAGGGTGAGCATTAGGGTTAAGGATAGGGTCAGCATTAGGGTTAAGGTTAGGGTCAGCATTTGGGTTAGAGATAGGGTCAGCATTAGGGTTAGGGATAGGGTCAACATTAGGGTTAGGGATAGGGTCAGAGACTCAGAATTAGGGTCAGAGATAGGGTCAGCATTAGGGTTAGGGATAGGGTCAGCAATAGGGTTAGGGATAGGGTCAGCATTAGGGTTAGGGATTGGGTCAGCATTGGGGTTAAGGGTAGGGTCAGCATAAGGGTTAGAGATAGGGTCAGCATTAGGGTTAGGGATTGGGTCAGCATTAGGGTTAAGGGTAGGGTCAGCATAAGGGTTAGAGATAGGGCCAGCATTAGGGTTATGGATTGGATAGGGTGAACATTAGTGTTAGGGATAGGGTGAGCATTAGGGTTAGGGATAGGATCAACATTAGGGTTAGGGATAGGGTCTGCATTTGGGTTAAGAATTGAGTAAGCATTAGGGTTAGGGTTAGAATTAGAGTTAGGGTTAGGGTTAGAATTAGAGATAGGGATAGGGTTAGAATTAGGGCTAGGGTTAGAATTATAGTTAGGGATAGGGTTAGGGTTAGAATTAGTTAGGGATAGGATTAGGGTTAGAATTAGAGTTAGGGATAGGGTTAGGGTTAGAATTAGAGTTAGGGATAGGATTAGGGTTAGAATTAGAGTTAGGGATAGGATTAGGGTTAGAATTAGAGTTAGGGATAGGGTTAGGGTTAGAATTAGAATTAGGGTTAGGATTAGAGATAGGGATGTGGTTAGAAATAGGGTTAGGGTTAGGATTAGAGATAGGGATAGGGTTAGAATTAGGGTTAGTATTAGAGATTAGGGATGAGCTTCGTGTTCGAGTCGAACATACGTTCGACTCGAACATCGGCTGTTCGATCGTTCGACGAAGATCGAACGATTTGGGCCGTTCGCGCCAAATTCGAGTGACGCGAACGGCCCACAATGCACTACGCCATCGCAGTGTCATCCAGGCGCTGTGATTGGCCAAGCATGCACTGTGACCCCGCATGCTTGGCCAATCACAGCGCCGGCAGCGAGGAGAGCAATGATTGGCCACAGGCAGGATGCCTGTGGCCAATTATTGCTGAGGGGGTTTAGTACACGCCCCACACTATAAAAGGCCGCCAGCACGGCGGCCTTGTGTAGTGTGTTCCGGAGCAGGGAAAGAGAAGCATAGGCAGGGACAGTGTCATTATTTTTCCTTTACTAATCCTGGATTCCTTGTGTTTAGGGACAAATAAGGATAGGTAGGGAGAGTGTCAGTGACAGTGTGCTATTCTGTGCTAATCCTTGTTTGTAGGGACATAGAGGTACAGTGAGGGAAAGTGTCAGTGTGCTATTCTGTTCTAAAACTATTTTGCTGAACCATATTTTCAATCCTTGAGTTTAGGGACAGAGAGGTACAGTGAGGGAAAGTGTCAGTGTGCTATTCTGTTCTAAAACTATTTTGCTGAACCATATTTTCAATCCTTGAGTTGAGGGACAGAGAGGTACAGTGAGTGAAACTGGCAGTGTGCTATTCTGTTCTAAACCAATTTTGCTGTTCCATATTTTCAATCCTTGAGTTTAGGGACAGAGAAGGACACTCGTAGAAATTATCAGTGTGCTATTCTGTGCTAAATCTTGTTTGTAGGGAGGGACAGAGTAGGACAGTGAGGGAAAGTGTCAGTGTGCTATTCTGTTCTAAACCAATTTTGCTGAACCATATTTTCAATCCTTGAGTTTAGGGACAGAGAGGTACAGTGAGTGAAACTGACAGTGTGCTATTCTGTTCTAAACCAATTTTGCTGTTCCATATTTTCAATCCTTGAGTTTAGGGACAGAGAAGGACACTCGTAGAAATTATCAGTGTGCTATTCTGTGCTAAATCTTGTTTGTAGGGAGGGACAGAGTAGGACAGTGAGGGAAAGTGTCAGTGTGCTATTCTGTTCTAAAACTATTTTGCTGAACCATATTTTCAATCCTTGAGTTGAGGGACAGAGAGGTACAGTGAGTGAAACTGACAGTGTGCTATTCTGTTCTAAACCAATTTTGCTGTTCCATATTTTCAATCCTTGAGTTTAGGGACAGAGAAGGACACTCGTAGAAATTATCAGTGTGCTATTCTGTGCTAAATCATGTTTGTAGGGAGGGACAGAGTAGGACAGTGAGGGAAAGTGTCAGTGTGCTATTCTGTTCTAAAACTATTTTGCTGAACCATATTTTCAATCCTTGAGTTGAGGGACAGAGAGGTACAGTGAGTGAAACTGACAGTGTGCTATTCTGTTCTAAACCAATTTTGCTGTTCCATATTTTCAATCCTTGAGTTGAGGGACAGAGAGGTACAGTGAGTGAAACTGACAGTGTGCTATTCTGTTCTAAACCAATTTTGCTGTTCCATATTTTCAATCCTTGAGTTGAGGGACAGAGAGGTACAGTGAGTGAAACTGACAGTGTGCTATTCTGTTCTAAACCAATTTTGCTGTTCCATATTTTCAATCCTTGAGTTTAGGGACAGAGAAGGACACTCGTAGAAATTATCAGTGTGCTATTCTGTGCTAAATCTTGTTTGTAGGGAGGGACAGAGTAGGACAGTGAGGGAAAGTGTCAGTGTGCTATTCTGTTCTAAAACTATTTTGCTGAACCATATTTTCAATCCTTGAGTTGAGGGACAGAGAGGTACAGTGAGTGAAACTGACAGTGTGCTATTCTGTTCTAAACCAATTTTGCTGTTCCATATTTTCAATCCTTGAGTTTAGGGACAGAGAAGGACACTCGTAGAAATTATCAGTGTGCTATTCTGCGCTAAATCTTGTTTGTAGGGAGGGACAGAGTAGGACAGTGAGGGAAAGTGTCAGTGTGCTATTCTGTTCTAAACCAAATTTGCTGAACCATATTTTCAATCCTTGAGTTGAGGGACAAAGAGGTACAGTGAGTGAAACTGACAGTGTGCTATTCTGTTCTAAACCAATTTTGATGCTCCATATTTTCAATCCTTGAGTTTAGGGACACAGAAGGACACTCGTAGAAATTATCAGTGTGCTATTCTGTGCTAAATCTTGTTTGTAGGGAGGGACAGAGTAGGACAGTGAGGGAAAGTGTCAGTGTGCTATTCTGTTCTAAACCAATTTTGCTGAACCATATTTTCAATCCTTGAGTTTAGGGACAGAGAGGTACAGTGAGTGAAACTGACAGTGTGCTATTCTGTTCTAAACCAATTTTGCTGTTCCATATTTTCAATCCTTGAGTTTAGGGACAGAGAAGGACACTCGTAGAAATTATCAGTGTGCTATTCTGTGCTAAATCTTGTTTGTAGGGAGGGACAGAGTAGGACAGTGAGGGAAAGTGTCAGTGTGCTATTCTGTTCTAAAACTATTTTGCTGAACCATATTTTCAATCCTTGAGTTGAGGGACAAAGAGGTACAGTGAGTGAAACTGACAGTGTGCTATTCTGTTCTAAACCAATTTTGCTGTTCCATATTTTCAATCCTTGAGTTTAGGGACAGAGAAGGACACTCGTAGAAATTATCAGTGTGCTATTCTGTGCTAAATCATGTTTGTAGGGAGGGACAGAGTAGGACAGTGAGGGAAAGTGTCAGTGTGCTATTCTGTTCTAAAACTATTTTGCTGAACCATATTTTCAATCCTTGAGTTGAGGGACAGAGAGGTACAGTGAGTGAAACTGACAGTGTGCTATTCTGTTCTAAACCAATTTTGCTGTTCCATATTTTCAATCCTTGAGTTGAGGGACAGAGAGGTACAGTGAGTGAAACTGACAGTGTGCTATTCTGTTCTAAACCAATTTTGCTGTTCCATATTTTCAATCCTTGAGTCTAGGGACAGAGAAGGACACTCGTAGAAATTATCAGTGTGCTATTCTGTGCTAAATCTTGTTTGTAGGGAGGGACAGAGTAGGACAGTGAGGGAAAGTGTCAGTGTGCTATTCTGTTCTAAAACTATTTTGCTGAACCATATTTTCAATCCTTGAGTTGAGGGACAGAGAGGTACAGTGAGTGAAACTGACAGTGTGCTATTCTGTTCTAAACCAATTTTGCTGTTCCATATTTTCAATCCTTGAGTTTAGGGACAGAGAAGGACACTCGTAGAAATCATCAGTGTGCTATTCTGTGCTAAATCTTGTTTGTAGGGAGGGACAGAGTAGGACAGTGAGGGAAAGTGTCAGTGTGCTATTCTGTTCTAAAATTATTTTGCTGAACCATATTTTCAGTCCTTGAGTTGAGGGACAGAGAGGTACAGTGAGTGAAACTGACAGTGTGCTATTCTGTTCTAAACCAATTTTGCTGTTCCATATTTTCAATCCTTGAGTTGAGGGACAGAGAGGTACAGTGAGTGAAACTGACAGTGTGCTATTCTGTTCTAAACCAATTTTGCTGTTCCATATTTTCAATCCTTGAGTTGAGGGACAGAGAGGTACAGTGAGTGAAACTGACAGTGTGCTATTCTGTTCTAAACCAATTTTGCTGTTCCATATTTTCAATCCTTGAGTTTAGGGACAGAGAAGGACACACGTAGAAATTATCAGTGTGCTATTCTGTGCTAAATCTTGTTTGTAGGGAGGGACAGAGTAGGACAGTGAGGGAAAGTGTCAGTGTGCTATTCTGTTCTAAAACTATTTTGCTGAACCATATTTTCAATCCTTGAGTTGAGGGACAGAGAGGTACAGTGAGTGAAACTGACAGTGTGCTATTCTGTTCTAAACCAATTTTGCTGTTCCATATTTTCAATCCTTGAGTTGGGGGACAGAGAGGTACAGTGAGTGAAACTGACAGTGTGCTATTCTGTTCTAAACCAATTTTGCTGTTCCATATTTTCAATCCTTGAGTTTAGGGACAGAGAAGGACACTCGTAGAAATTATCAGTGTGCTATTCTGTGCTAAATCTTGTTTGTAGGGAGGGACAGAGTAGGACAGTGAGGGAAAGTGTCAGTGTGCTATTCTGTTCTAAAACTATTTTGCTGAACCATATTTTCAATCCTTGAGTTGAGGGACAGAGAGGTACAGTGAGTGAAACTGACAGTGTGCTATTCTGTTCTAAACCAATTTTGCTGTTCCATATTTTCAATCCTTGAGTTGAGGGACAGAGAGGTACAGTGAGTGAAACTGACAGTGTGCTATTCTGTTCTAAACCAATTTTGCTGTTCCATATTTTCAATCCTTGAGTTTAGGGACAGAGAAGGACACTCGTAGAAATTATCAGTGTGCTATTCTGTGCTAAATCTTGTTTGTAGGGAGGGACAGAGTAGGACAGTGAGGGAAAGTGTCAGTGTGCTATTCTGTTCTAAAACTATTTTGCTGAACCATATTTTCAATCCTTGAGTTGAGGGACAGAGAGGTACAGTGAGTGAAACTGACAGTGTGCTATTCTGTTCTAAACCAATTTTGCTGTTCCATATTTTCAATCCTTGAGTTTAGGGACAGAGAAGGACACTCGTAGAAATTATCAGTGTGCTATTCTGTGCTAAATCTTGTTTGTAGGGAGGGACAGAGTAGGACAGTGAGGGAAAGTGTCAGTGTGCTATTCTGTTCTAAAACTATTTTGCTGAACCATATTTTCAATCCTTGTGTTTAGGGACAGAGAAGGATAGGCAGGGGACAGTGTCAGTGTCATTGTTGCTAAGCCTCCTGCACAGTATACACCTGAAGGTAGCCCTTATTGCTCTTTTTCCCATCTCCCTGCAGGGCAGTGCAGGCCATCCATTAAAATGTCTGGAAGGCAACCAAGGAGAGGCAGACAGTCAGGAGGCAAAAAAAGAGGGCAAGCAGGCTCTGTGTCTGGGGGCAACAGTGCTGGTCGTGTACGCGGTGCATTGTCATCAGCACATGGCCATGGGACACGCTTGTCCTTGTTTTCGGCAGCTGGACATGTTGAGCCACATCATGCCGAAGACTTGGTAGAGTGGATGACCAAGCCCACCTCATCCTCCTCATCCTCTCTCACCCAGGCTCAGGGTACTGGCAAAGCAGCTGCCAAAGCGTCCTCTTCTCTGGTATCATTATCTTCATTAGTCAATCCTTCCCTAGACCCACCATGCCCTCCTCCTGAGGAGTCCCCCGAACTGTTTGAGCACAGTGTTGGGTACATGCTCCAGGAGGATGCCCAGCGTTTGGAAGGATCTGATGATGATACCCAGCTAGAGGAAGGCAGCAGCGTGAGAGCAGAGAGAGGGGATGCTCAAGAAGGACACCAATCTGGCAGTCATGCTCCAGCAGCTGCAGCATACTGCCAGATTGGCTCCAGTGATGAGGAGGGAGGGGATGATGAGGTCACTGACTCCACGTGGGTGCCTAATAGGAGAGAGGAGGAGGAGGAGGATGAGGAGGAGGCACATCTCCAACGAGGCAGGATGCCCTTGAGTGGCCAGCGTATGGGCAGCACACCGACGGAATCACACCGCAGAGCTCCGCCTGTGCAGGGCGCTGCCTCTGCCCGTCATTCAAAAAGTTCTTTGGTGTGGGCCTTTTTTGAGGCGAGTGCATCAGATCGCACAGCTGCTGTTTGCAACATATGTCTCAAGCGTATATCGCGTGGCCAAAACATCAGCCGCTTGGGCACCACATGCTTGATCAGACATATGTTGACCTGCCATGCAGCTCGTTGGTAAGCCTACCTTAAAGACCCACACCAAAGAACAAAGCTGACCTCTTCTTGCACCGCATCAGCTGGGATCTCCAACCCCACTATACCTTCACTCCTCTCTGAAACCTGCTCTGAGAGGAATGAAGGTGTAGAATTAGGTGTGTCACAGGCAAGTACTTGCGGGCACTCTGATAGCAGTACACCAACGTCCGATTCTAGCAGGCAAATTTCCCTGCCCCAGCTGCTGGACCGTCGAAAGAAGTTCACTCCCAGCCATCCACATGCCCAGCGGTTAAATGCTAGCTTGGCTAAATTGCTAGCGCTTCAACTGCTGCCTTTTCAGTTGGTAGACTCGGCCCCCTTCCGTGAGTTTGTGCAATGTGCGGTTCCTCAGTGGCAGGTTCCCAAACGCCACTTTTTCGCACGGAAGGCGATTCCGGCTCTCTACAGGCATGTGGAAGGCAATGTCTTGGCCTCGCTGGACAGGGCGGTCAGCGCTAAGGTGCATATTACCGCTGACTCATGGTCCAGCAGGCATGGACAGGGACGTTACCTTTCTTTCACGGCCCATTGGGTCACTCTTTTGGCAGCTGGGAAGGATGCAGGACAAGGTGCAGTAGTGTTGGAGGTTGTTCCACCGCCACGCCTCCAAAATGCTACTACTGGTTGTGACACACCTCTCTCCTCCACCCCCTCCTCTTCTTCTTCCTCCATGGCCTCTTCCTGTGGTTTGTCCTCGGAACCAGCGGTGCTCCGTAGGCGTTCAAGGGGCTACGCAAGTACGCAGGCAAAAAGATGCCATG
Source organism: Rana muscosa (assembly GCA_029206835.1). Classification (NCBI taxonomy): domain Eukaryota; kingdom Metazoa; phylum Chordata; class Amphibia; order Anura; family Ranidae; genus Rana; species Rana muscosa. Next base: position 3,135,297 of record JARGYO010005627.1, read on the forward strand.
CCATGCTTGCGCTGGTGTGTTTGGGGGACAGGAGCCACACTGGGGCAAAGGTCCTGTCTGCTCTGCAGGGGCAGGCCGAGAGGTGGTTGACGCCACGCCAGCTTAAGCCAGGAATGGTGGTTTGCGACAATGGCACCAACCTCCTCTCCGCCCTCCGACAGGGACAACTGACCCATGTGCCCTGTATGGCTCACGTCCTTAACCTGGTGGTGCAGCGGTTCTTGGGCAGGTACCCGGGCTTACAGGATGTCCTGAGGCAGGCCAGGAAAGTCTGTGTGCATTTCCGCAGATCTTATAATGCCAGTGCTCGCCTGGCTGAGCTTCAAAAGGAGTTGAACCTGCCCAAGAACCGCCTTATATGTGACATGCCCACCAGGTGGAACTCAACGTTGGCCATGCTGCAGCGGCTGCACACGCAGCAGAGGGCCATCAATGAGTACCTGTGCGACTACGGCACCAGGACAGGGTCAGGGGAGCTCGGGTTTTTTTCACCACGCCAGTGGGGCATGATCAGGGATGCATGCACTGTCCTGGCACCATTTGAGGAGGCCACGAGGATGGTGAGCAGTGACAGTGCATGCATCAGTGACACTGTACCTCTTGTCCACCTGTTGGAGCACACGCTGCGTGGAATAATGGACAGGGCACTTGAGGCAGAACAGAGGCAGGAAGAGGAGGACTTCCTTGCCTCTCAAGGCCCCCTTTACCCAGACAGTGTTCCTTCTGTCCCACCCATCGCACAGGAAGAGGAGGAGGAGGAGGAGGAGGAGGAGGATTGTGTCAGCATGGAGGTGGAGGCTGGCACTCAGCATCATCAGCAGCAGTCTTTTAGGGATGATTTACAGTCCCAAGAAACCAGTGGACTTGTACGTGGCTGGGAGCAGGTGGCTGCGGATCATGTCGTCCTTAGTGACCCAGAGGACTCCGGACTGAATGCCTCAGCTAACCTACGCTGCATGGCCTCCCTGATCCTGCAAAGTCTGCGGAAGGATCCTCGTATTCTTCGGATCAAGGAGAGGGACCATTACTGGCTGGCCACTCTCCTTGATCCACGGTACAAGGGTAAGGTTGCGGACCTTATCGTACCGTCGCAGAGGGAGCAGAGGATGAGACAACTCCGGGAGGCCTTGCAGAAAGGTCTGTGCAACGCGTTCCCAGAGACTGGGAGGTTACAAACTCCTGGTCCTGGACAACGAGTTGCTGAGGCTTCGGGCAGTCAAAGAAGGAGCGGTGGGGAAGGTGGCCGTCTGACCGATGCGTTCAGACAATTCTTTAGTCCGCAGCCCCAAAGTATGATCGGTTCCAGCAACCATCGCCAGCGTCTGATATACATGGTGCAGGTTCAATCCACTCCATCTTTTCTAAAAGACACGGGAGCCACTATACGTCTTTTAGAAGATGTTGACTTTAGTGGAGATTGCATTCTTGTTACTGCAGATGTAACATCACTATATACGTGCATACCGCACAGACTAGGATTGCACGCGGTGAAACATTTCATGGCCATGTCTGGTCTGATACCTCAGGTCCAACAATGCTATATTATGGATTTGTTAACATTTGCCACTCAGTCCAATTATTTCTGGTATCTTGGCCAGTTTTTTTTACAAACCAAAGGTGTCGCAATGGGCGCCAAGTTCACCCCTAGTCTTGCGAACCTTTTTATGGCCCTGTGGGAGGAGGATGTCGTCTATGCCTTGCAACGCCCAGAACTAGTTCTGTGGGCAAGGTATATTGACGACATCCTCCTCCTATGGAAGGGTGATGAGGAGTCTTTACATGACTTCATGGTCACCCTGAACGATAATGATATGGGCATTGTGCTTACCTATGAGATGAGTCGTAACACTATCCATTTTTTGGATTTAGAGATTTCAGTTGTGGACCAAAGATTGGTGAAAAAAACTTGTTTTAAGCCAACAGATCGTAATGGGTATATCCCAATCGACAGCTGTCATTACAGCTCTTGGCTCAAATCTGTACCATTAAGTCAACTACTTAGAGTCAGGAGAAACTGTACACATCTTGACGATTTCTACATACAAGCGCACACCCTCAAGTCAAGATTTGTTGAGAAAGGTTATCTTCCGTCTGCTATAGATACAGAAATCGCAAAGGTGTCTTTGCTAGACAGACAGTCTCTAGTTGTTGAACGTCCTAAACGTCCACCGGATCCACGATTTAGGTGGTCCTTTGTGACCCAATTCTCTATACAGCATAGACGGATCAAGCATATTCTGAACCGACACTGGGGAGTTCTTAAGAACGATCCCCTGTTGGGCCCAGTGCTCCCAGATCGGGCAGGTGTTGTTTATAGAGGAGCTCCATCTCTTCGCAACCAGATTGCTTCTAATGTAGTCGACCCTCCGGACAAATCATGTCCGTCTCTTTTTCCTGATATGAAGGGCTACTATCCGTGTAGACGCTGTAATGTGTGCATTCACAATGTCATTGGGCGCAGTAGAAGTGCCAGTTTTACATCTTCTACTACCTCCACCATATATCATATGAAACAGTTTACCACATGCACTACAAGTTTTATTGTATACCTTATTACATGTCCATGTAATAAGCAGTATGTGGGATGCACTATTCGTAACTTCTCTATTCGTGTTAATGAACACATTACCGGCATCAAAAAAGGTCGCACCAACCATAGTGTACCTAGACATTACCTTCATGTTCATAATAAGAAGGTTATAGGTACCAAATTCCAGGTGATTGACCATTTTGTCCCTCACTGGAGAGGGGAGTCTCGCGTCAGGGGTGTTTCCCAATTGGAAACTTTCTGGATTTACCAACTTCGATGCTATTCTCCGTTTGGGCTTAACATCGATTGGGACATTAATTCCTTTATTAACAAGGCCTAATTTAGATTAATCTATCTCCATGTTTTATTTTTATATCGATGTGGGGGCGTTCATCCATGCCTTTCTTCTACTTGTAATTTACTGTCTACTTTCCTGGTTCCGTTTATGTCATAGATCATCTCATTTTAGGATTCATTATTTCAGTATTCTATTTACCACTGCTAGCTAGAGTATACTTCTGGCTCATATATCTTCATATAGATACATGATTTTTATATTATTATTCATATTTATTATGTATGGTTATTTTTAACATTTTATGTTTTTCATTCCTGCTACACATCTCATGTCTATTTATACGATGTGGATGATTATCTGTAGTGGGTTATTTGCACCTAGTGGTACAATAGTATATTGATCCACATTTCTTTGGTATTTATGATTTTTTTACATTTCTGTATAGCTGTCATATACTGCCAATATTGTACACTTTTTTTAAGTACATTCTTTCTATATTTACTCTTCAGAATGTTTTTACATTTATTTGTACAGATCTCATTTGTGCTATAAGTGATCCCTGCATTGTACTGGTGCTATAGACCAATACTTTTCAGTGTATATCAATTATGTCTGCCCCCTTTTGTGTCCGTCATTTCTACTAGCCAAGCTCTGCTTGTGGTTGTGCTGACTGTTTGAAAGCATTGAGGGGCTGTTATCGGTGCTGTTACTTGGCTGTCTGTCTCTGGACGCACTTCCTGTTGCGGTTCATGATATGGACCTCACGACGGAGATATGGAACGCAAGCATTTCCTGGAGGAGTTGCGTGATGACGTTCCCCAGCGTCAGTATGATGACGTCATTACGTGCGTCGCTTACATGATACGACGCACGTGGGACAAGGCACGCATTCACTCCTCGGATTGGCGACGTGATGACGCATGCCAGCTGAGACGTCATGTCTCATCTCCGTGCGCGGCCCCTTTCGCTTGGTCAGTCTGTGTTGAATGACGAATACATAGGTGGGTAACTCTTGTTTGCGATTGGATAGCCTCTCTTATGGGGAGGTCACACATCAGCTGTGATGAGTCCAAGCAATTATGTTACATGTATATTATGGCGTGGTATTTTCCTGCAGGTTCATGCCCCAGTTGATGCATTCCTTATGCGAAACATGTCGGGTACATGAACCTGCTTTGCTGCTACGCCGTTATTTGAAACCATTTCTGTGATCACCATATTTGCAAGTCTCTGCATGGAAGCCTGCATGTTTTCTTGTTTTATTTTTTACACCATGTGTGTTTTGTGACTTGTTCCTGAATAAATGTGATTTTTATCTTGCCATCTGATCCTGCACTATGAGGAGTCTCCTCTGTTCCATTTTTTTATATGATCTTTGATATACTGACGTCTTGGAAATTTCGTGCCTGTATCCTGGAGAGGATTGGATTCCCTGAGTTTGCTTCATCTGCTGCTGCTCCAGGAGGACAGATCCAGTGTGGTCTACACTTACATCTTCTGCCTGTTTGACTCACCACCGCTGGTGTGTGCGTCCACATATAGGGGTAAGAGTATCCATTTCTTTCCCCCATCCCTGGTGTTGGAGTCACATCCCCGGGTGCTATGGATTTATGAACATACGTGTCCTATGATCTCGAAGTCTCGTTGGATTTCTTATATGGGGACAATGTTCTAATGTTTCAACATTCATGTAACATTTCTGTCATCCGTTTCCAGTCCACACATTGTCACTCTCATTGGACTTTTATATGAGTTTACTGTACACAGCTACACATGAGTTTTTATATATATGTGTAGGTATTATCTGGAGTGAAGCACAGTTGGGATTTAACATTCTTGGCCTCTCTGTGGACTGTATACTTTTTTCACTGTTTGTTGTCTGTCCCAATCCCTTTGTGTGTTTGGGCCTTTATACACTTTTTGGGCGCTGCATTTTTTGTTTTTATATGTTATTTTTGCAATATGTCTATTTGCTGATGCTGGCAGCCACGATTACACTTTATTCACCCAGTAGCGCAACTTTTCTCTTTCTTGCATGGTGCAGGAATACCTAGGGGCAAGGTCAGACTTGGACACCTTCCCCACCGAAAATCCTCTGGCTTACTGGGTCTTGAGGATGGATCACTGGCCAGAGCTTGCACAGTATGCAATTGAGCTACTGGCCTGTCCTGCATCCAGCGTTCTTTCAGAACGCACATTCAGTGCTGCTGGAGGATTTGTCACGGATCACAGGGTGCGCCTGTCCACCGACTCGGTTGATCGACTGACTTTCATCAAGATGAAACAGTCTTGGATCACCACCAGCTACCACACACCAGATGCTGATATAACAGACTAATTGATTTTAAAATGTCACATCCCTTCAAGACTGATGCTGATGCTGAGTGCCTGTGCTGTTATGTTGACTGGCTATCCTCCTCCTCCTCCTCAATGATACGATTAACGATGATAGCTTGGAAGATCATTTTGGTTTATGGGTGACGCCACCAGTGGCTAAGGCCCAATTTTTCAGCCCCTGTTTAACAGGGGCGTGTAATTACAATTTTTGATGCAATACTTTGCAACAGGCCTCATTGCTGTGCTCCAAGTACAGTATCTGTGAGGGGTTGCAGTGTTGTGCCACCACTGCCTAAGGCCCAATTTTTCAGCCCCTGTTCAACAGGGGCATGCAATTATAATTATTGATCTAATAATTCACAGCAGGGCCCATTGCTGCGCCCACCAAGAGTAACTGTCAGGCCTTACAGTGTTGTGGCACCAGCACCACCATCACCACCACCACCACCACCAAAGGCCCAATTTTTAAGCCCCTGTTCAACAGGGGCATGCAATTATAATTATTGATCTAATAATTCACAGCAGGGCCCATTGCTGCGCCCACCAAGAGTAACTGTCAGGCCTTACAGTGTTGTGGCACCAGCACCACCATCACCACCACCACCAAAGGCCCAATTTTTCAGCCCCTGTTCAACAGGGGCATGCAATTATAATTATTGATCTAATAATTCACAGCAGGGAGCATTGCTGCGCCCACCAAGAGTAACTGTCAGGCCTTACAGTGTTGTGGCACCAGCACCACCATCACCACTACCACCACCACCAAAGGCCCAATTTTTCAGCCCCTGTTCAACAGGGGCATGCAATTATAATTATTGATCTAATAATTCACAGCAGGGAGCATTGCTGCGCCCACCAAGAGTAACTGTCAGGCCTTACAGTGTTGTGGCACCAGCACCACCATCACCACCACCACCACCACCAAAGGCCCAATTTTTCAGCCCCTGTTCAACAGGGGCATGCAATTATAATTATTGATCTAATAATTCACAGCAGGGACCATTGCTGCGCCCACCAAGAGTAACTGTCAGGCCTTACAGTGTTGTGGCACCAGCACCACCATCAAAGGCCCAATTTTTACTACCACTGATCAACAATTATATGTTATTACAATTCCTGATATTATACTTGACAGCAGGGCGTTCCAGCACCCACCAAGAATAACTGTGAGTGCTTTCAGTGTTGTGCCAACACCAACACCTAAGGGGCCAATTTCTGCAGAGTATATACGGAAGGTCCCTACTTTCAAACATCCAACTTACAAACTACTACTACTTGCAAACGGAAGAAGACAACAGGAAGTGAGAGGAAATCTACCCCTTGGAAGGAAAATTCTCTCCTGTAAGAATTAATATGGGAGAAAGGTGTCTCCTCTCTACTGATGCTTTATCACCAATCCTTGTTTCAATAAAAACACCACATTTCAAAAACAGTTGTCATTGGGACGCAAAGTGAGGTGAAATGTTCTGAACAGGGGCACAGACAGCAAAAAAAAAGGGACAGGGGTGATAACCGTTCCCTATGTTTTACAAAAAGCTAAAAAAAAGGAATTTGCCATGGAGCTCCACTTAAACAATGCAGCTGTTCAAAATTATAAACAGATTCTACATAAGAACAAACCTACAGTCCCTGTCTTGTATGCACCGCCTGTATACGGCTGTTCAGAGTATATAGGGCCTTTTTTATTTTGTGTGCGGGGTTCCCCTTAATATCCATACAAGACCCAAAGGGGCTGGTAATGGGCTGGGGTGGGGGGGGGGGGGGGGTTGATGGGGTAGCTATGCCATTTTTCCTAAAGATTTTCATCCATATTACCGGGACCAGACATTGCATTAAAGCCGCAAGCAGTTTTAAATGACTTTTTTCCCTTTAGAAATGTTATTTTGTGCAGGGACAGTTCTAAACACGGGAAACACGTGGCACTTCACAGGCATACTTTAGACACCCCCCAGGTACAATATTTAAAGGAATATTTGACTTTTTTTTTTTCACTTTATGCATCATTAAAATGACTGCTCCCGGAAAACGTCCGTTTTTAAAACTTCTTTTTGCATTGATACATGTCCCCTGGTGCAGAAGCCGGGTTCCCAAACTCTGTTTCGGACAATAACATGGATAATAGTCGTTATAATTAGCACTTTAGAATCCGAACGTTCGCATCCATTGTATTTAATAGGGTTCTAATGTTCGTGCGAACTTTCGGTCCGTTCGCGGGTTCTGGTGCGAACCGAACCCGGGGGTGTTCGGCTCATCACTATTAGAGATAGGGATGTGGTTAGAATCAGGGTTAGGGATATGGCTAGAATTAGGGCTAGGGATAGGGTTAGGGTTAGAATTAGAGTTAGGGATAGGATTAGGGTTAGAATTAGAGTTAGGGATAGGGTTAAGGTTAGAATTAGAGTTAGGGATAGGATTTGGGTTAGAATTAGTGTTAGGGATAGGGTTAGGGTTAGAATTAGGGTTAGGATTAGAGATAGGGATGTGGTTAGAATTAGGGTTAGGGATATGGCTAGAATTAGGGTTAGGGTTAGGATTAGAGATAGGGATAGGGTTAGAATTAGGGTTAGGATTAGAGATAGGGATGTGGTTAGAATTAGGGTTAGGGATAGGATTAGGGTTAGAATTAGGGCTAGGGATAGGGTTAGGGTTAGAATTAGAGTTAGGGATAGGATTAGGGTTAGAATTAGAGTTAGGGATAGGGTTAGGGTTAGAATTAGAGTTAGGGATAGGATTAGGGTTAGAATTAGTGTTAGGGATAGGGTTAGGGTTAGAATTAGAATTAGGGTTAGGATTAGAGATAGGGATGTGGTTAGAATTAGGGTTAGGGATATGGCTAGAATTAGGGTTAGGATTAGAGATAGGGATAGGGTTAGAATTAGGGTTAGGATTAGAGATAGGGATGTGGTTAGAATTAGGGTTAGGGATATGGCTAGAATTAGGGTTAGGGTTAGGATTAGAGATAGGGATAGTGTTAGAATTAGGGTTAGGATTAGAATTAGGGTTAGGGATAGGATTAGGGTTAGAATTAGTGTTAGGATTAGAGATAGGGATGTGGTTAGAATTAGGGTTAGGATTAGAATTAGAGTTAGGGATAGGATTAGGGTTAGAATTAGGGCTAGGGATAGGGTTAGGGTTAGAATTAGAGTTAGGGATAGGATTAGGGTTAGAATTAGAGTTAGGGATAGGGTTAGGGTTAGAATTAGAGTTAGGGATAGGATTAGGGTTAGAATTAGTGTTAGGGATAGGGTTAGGGTTAGAATTAAAATTAGGGTTAGGATTAGAGATAGGGATGTGGTTAGAATTAGGGTTAGGGATATGGCTAAAATTAGGGTTAGGGTTAGGATTAGAGATAGGGATAGGGTTAGAATTAGGGTTAGGATTAGAGATAGGGATGTGGTTAGAATTAGGGTTAGGGATATGGCTAGAATTAGGGTTAGGGTTAGGATTAGAGATAGGGATAGTGTTAGAATTAGGGTTAGGATTAGAATTAGGGTTAGGGATAGGATTAGGGTTAGAATTAGGGTTAGGATTAGAGATAGGGATGTGGTTAGAATTAGGGTTAGGATTAGAATTAGAGTTAGGGATAGGATTAGGGTTAGAATTAGGGCTAGGGATAGGGTTAGGGTTAGAATTAGAGTTAGGGATAGGATTAGGGTTAGAATTAGAGTTAGGGATAGGGTTAGGGTTAGAATTAGAGTTAGGGATAGGATTAGGGTTAGAATTAGTGTTAGGGATAGGGTTAGGGTTAGAATTAAAATTAGGGTTAGGATTAGAGATAGGGATGTGGTTAGAATTAGGGTTAGGGATATGGCTAGAATTAGGGTTAGGGTTAGGATTAGAGATAGGGATAGGGTTAGAATTAGGGTTAGGATTAGAGATAGGGATGTGGTTAGAATTAGGGTTAGGGATATGGCTAGAATTAGGGTTAGGGTTAGGATTAGAGATAGGGATAGTGTTAGAATTAGGGTTAGGATTAGAATTAGGGTTAGGGATAGGATTAGGCTTAGAATTAGGGTTAGGATTAGAGATAGGGATGTGGTTAGAATTAGGGTTAGGATTAGAATTAGAGTTAGGGATAGGATTAGGGTTAGAATTAGGGTTAGGATTAGGATTAGAGATAGGGATGTGGTTAGAATTAGGGTTAGGGATATGGCTAGAATTAGGGTTAGGGTTAGGGTTAGGGTTAGGGATAGTGTTAGAATTAGGGTTAGGATTAGAATTAGGGTTAGGGATAGGATTAGGGTTAGAATTAGGGTTAGGGATAGGGTCAGCATTAGGGTTAGGGATAGGGTCAGCATTAGGGTTAAGGATTGGGTCAGCATTAGGGTTAGGGATAGGGTCAGCATTAGGGTTAGAGATAGGGTCAGCATTAGGGTTAAGGATTGGGTCAGCATTAGGGTTAGGGATAGGGTCAGCATTAGGGTTAAGGATAGGGTCAGCATTACGTTTAGGCCCCTTTCACACTGGGGCGGGAGGTGCGCTGTGGGTATTCATTTTTACCGTGGTATGCGGCCGCTAGCGGGGTGAATTTAACCCCCACTAGTGGCCGAAAAATACCGCGGTCTCCCATTGCTTTCAATGGGCAGCAGCGGTAAAGGAGCGGTGAACACACCGCTCCTTCACCGCTGTAAAGATGCGGCTAGCAGGACTTTTGGAGCGGCCCTGCTAGCGCACCGCTTCAGTGTGAAAGCCTTTGGGCTTTCACACTGAAGGCTGCAGGGCACGATTTTTTCAGGCGGTATAGCAGCGCTATTATTAGTGCTAAACCGCCTGAAAAACGTGTCAGTGTGAAAGGGGCCTTAGAGATTGGGTCAGCATTAGGGTTAAGGATAGGGTCAGCATTAGGGTTAGGGATAGGGTCAGCATTAGGGTTAGGGATAGGGTCAGCATTAGGGTTAGACATAGGGTCAGCATTAGGCTTAGGGATAAGGTCAGCATTAGGGTTAGGGTCAACATTAGGGTTAGGGATAGGGTCAGCATTAGGGTTAGAGATAGGGTCAGCATTAGGCTTAGGGATAGGGTCAACATTAGGGTTAGAGATAGGGTCAGCATTAGGGTTAGGGATAGGGTCAACATTAGGGTTAAGGATAGGGTCAGCATTAGGGTTAGGGATAGGGTCAGCATTAGGGTTAAGAATAGGGTCAGGATTAGGGTTAAAGATAGGGTCAGCATTACGTTTAGAGATAGGGTCAGCATTAGGGTTAGAGATAGGGTCAGAATTAGGGTTAAGGATTGGGTCAGAATTAGGGTTAGAGATAGGGTCAGCATTAGGGTTAAGGATTGGGTCAGAAGGCTTATGGTGTCTGTCGAATGTTCAAAGAAGATTCGACGGAGCAGCGAAACTGTACGACTCTGCAATCATACATTTCCGGTCTAATGTTCCGCCCACAAGCAGTGATCTTTTCTCTCTATGTCGAATCTTTTCTCTCTATAATGTCGAATCTTTTCTCTCCTATGTCGAATCTTTTCTCTCTATAATGTCGAATCTTTTCTCTCTATAATGTCGAATCTTTTCTCTCTATAATGTCGAATCTTTTCTCTCTATAATGTCGAATCTTTTCTCTCCTATGTCGAATCTTTTCTCTCTATAATGTCAAATCTTTTCTCTCTATAATGTCAAATCTTTTCTCTCTATAATGTCAAATCTTTTCTCTCTATAATGTCGGATCTTTTCTCTCTATAATGTCGGATCTTTTCTCTCTATAATGTCAAATCTTTTCTCTATAATGTCAAATCTTTTCTCTCTATAATGTCAAATCTTTTCTCTCCAATGTCGAATCTTTTCTCTCCTATGTCGAATCTTTCCTCTCCTATGTCGAATCTTTCCTCTCCTATGTCGAATCTTTCCTCTCCTATGTCGAATCTTTTCTCTCCTATGTCGAATCTTTCCTCTCCTATGTCGAATCTTTCCTCTCCTATGTCGAATCTTTCCTCTCCTATGTCGAATCTTTTCTCTCCTATGTCGAATCTTTCCTCTCCTATGTCGAATCTTTCCTCTCCTATGTCGAATCTTTCCTCTCCTATGTCGAATCTTTCCTCTCCTATGTCGAATCTTTCCTCTCCTATGTCGAATCTTTTCTCTCTATAATGTCGAATCTTTTCTCTCCTATGTCGAATCTTTCCTCTCCTATGTCGAATCTTTCCTCTCCTATGTCGAATCTTTCCTCTCCTATGTCGAATCTTTTCTCTCTATAATGTCGAATCTTTTCTCTCCTATGTAGAATAATCTTGGACTAATAGAGTTAAGGTTAGGCACATTCGACCACAGATTCGATAGACACAGATTGTTATTGTCAGCGTCACGTCGAATCTCCTATCTATATCGAACTGTTGTAGCAACGAAAATGAAAATAAAGCATTTGTTTATGTCGGATCTTTCGGTTTTCGGATACTGTGCTTTCGTTTTCGTTTGTTAAAACGATAACGAAAATAGCTGAAATTCGGACGAAAATGCATTCGGACGAAAACGAATGCACATGTCTAGTTAGGGATAGAGTCAGAGACTCAGAATTAAGGTCAGAGATAGGGTCAGCATTAGGGTTATGGATAGGATCAGCATTAGGGTTAGGGATAGGGTCAGCATTAGGGTTAAGGGTAGGGTCAGCATAAGGGTTAGAGATAGGGCCAGCATTAGGGTTATGGATTGGATAGGGTGAGCATTAGGGTTAGGGATAGGGTGAGCATTAGGGTTAGGGATAGGATCAACATTAGGGTTAAGGATAGGGTCTGCATTAGGGTTAAGAATTGGGTCAGCATTAGGGTTAGGGTTAGAATTAGAGATAGGGATAGGGTTAGAATTAGGGCTAGGGTTAGAATTATAGTTAGGGATAGGATTAGGGTTAGAATTAGAGTTAGGGATAGGATTAGGGTTAGAATTAGGGTTAGGATTAGAGATAGGGATAGGGTTAGAATTAGGGTTAGGATTAGAATTAGGGTTAGGGATAGGATTAGGGTTAGAATTAGGGTTAGGATTAGAGATAGGGATGTGGTTAGAATTAGGGTTAGGGATATGGCTAGAATTAGGGTTAGGGTTAGGATTAGAGATAGGGATAGGGTTAGAATTAGGGTTAGGATTAGAATTAGGGTTAGGGATTGGTTTAGCATTAGGGATATGGTTAAAGTGGTTATAAAGGCATTCTATTTATGAAGGTAAAAAACATCTGTTTGCTGCTCCCCCTACAGCCCCTTATACTTACCTGAGCCCCCACTCCATCTAGTGATGTGCAAGTGAGCCTCAGCTGTACCCGGTCTCTCTCCTCATTGGCTGAGTCTGAGACACGGCTGGGGGACCCATTGGCTCCCATTGCTGTCAATCACAGGCAGTAAGCCAGTGAGGAGAGAACGGGGCAGCTCTATGTGTCTTATAGAAGCATAGAGTGGGGCTTGGGAGCGAGCACATACCAGTGCCCCCATAGTGCAAACAGCTTGCTATTGGGGGCACTGTTCAAGGGGGAGGAGCCAGTTGCGCCAATGGGGGACCCGAGAAAAAGAGGGCTGGGGCTTATCTGTGCAAAACCATTACACAGAGCAGGTAAGTATGACATGTTTGTATTTTTTTTTTGTTTAACGGAACCTTTAATCACTTTAAGGACAGGTTGAGAGCTAGGATTAGGGTCAGAGGTAAGGTTAACATTAGGGACATGGTGAGTATTAGGGTTCCTCTGACCTTTAATGTCTTCAATCTAGACATTGTGGATGACACCTGCAAGTGCTGGCAGCCATGACCTGGAGAGGAGACCCAGCACTGGATCCCAGGAGAGGTGAGCGTGACAATGGTGACTCTCTCCAGAGGGGACACAGACAGCAATAAAAACCTGACAGCACTTCTAACCCCACCCCCCCCATTCCATATAAAGTTAGATAAAACCACCCTAATTATATTTCCAGGAGCACTACTTGGATTATTGTCCCCAGGGGGAAGAAGGACACTGAAGGACCTCGATCTGTCACTCTTCTTCTCCATCCTAGCCCCGATCTCTGTCACTTTTCACCGGCCCCGGAGACAAATCTCACGGATTACAGATCGCCATTCTGGAGGCTTTACAGATCTTCTACAGAGTGGAGAACTCCTGCCACACGCCTAGCCTGTAAACGTCCCTAAAACCTTCCTTTATCCCTCCACATCCCCTGTAATGTTCTAGAAAAGACTCCACGCTCTATTAAACCTAATCCATCTTCTACTAATGAGGAGGGAGGAGAAGCTTCCGAGAACCCTGACAGAGCAATCACCAAACAGGAAAGTCTTCCTACCATTATCAACACCAAGTCACAGAGAGATAGATAGATAGATAGATAGATAGATAGATAGATAGATAGAGAGATAGATAGATAGAGAGATAGATAGATAGAGAGATAGATAGATAGATAGAGAGATAGATAGATAGATAGATTGATAGAGAGATAGATAGATAGATAGATAGATAGATAGATAGATAGATAGATAGATAGATAGATAGATAGATAGATAGATAGATAGATAGAGAGATAGATAGATAGATAGATAGATAGATAGATAGATAGATAGATAGATAGATAGATAGATAGATAGATAGATAGATAGATAGATAGATAGAAAGACTAGGATACCCTACAACCAGATACTCAACCCATAATTCACCAAGGCTAGAGGTCTAGTCATTATTGATAGGCAGGTCAAGAGCCAAGAAAAATTAGAAAGCAGATAAGTAGATAGATAGATAGATAGAGAGATAGATAGATAGATAGATAGATAGATAGATAGATAGATAGATAGATAGATAGATAGATATAGAATGAAAGTTGTTAAATAGATAGTTGGGATGAACTCTCTGTTAAGACCGAACTTTGGCTTCTTGGGCGTTTGTCCAAATGCTGGACTTTTAGCTTGTTCAGTATTGTATTGTTTTGTAGCAGTTTTTCCATTGCTTCTGCTGTCAATGGTTGTTAAGGAAGCAGCGGGTTCCAGTACCACCCCTTCCTTAGCGCCAGAGAAGTTACCCAGCCCCATTCCTTTGCTGACCACCAGGAATCTCCGGTCATGTAAACACAGGAGCATCGGACTGCATGGGCATCGTTTATCATGATTGATGAGAATCTGTCAATGGTTGCTAAAGAAGCAGAGTGGCCGAGCCCCTGCTTCTTCCTTAGCAACCAGTGACGTCACCCACCCCCATGTATTTGCTGGCCATGTATCCCAAGCCATGTTAACACAGGGGAGGGGAGAGTGTTGACATCACTGACCAAATATGGCCACATGGCCATATATGGGCAATGACATCACTGGCATCACTGGGTATACCTTAATCCTTTATTTACATTTAGTGGCAGAGCTGTCTTTTGTGGTGAGTGTAGCGACGTGATTGGACAGTGTTCTTTCTTCTTTTGGTGAGTTGACAGGCGATGTTTATCATGATTGATGAGAATCTGTCAATGGTTGTTAAAGAAACAGAGGGACACAGCACCTGCTCCTTCCCTAGCAACCATTGACATCACCCAGCCCAACAGAAAAGTCTTCCTACCATTATCAACACCAAGTCACCAAGAGATAGATAGATAGATAGATAGATAGATAGATAGAGAGATAGATAGATAGATAGATAGATAGATAGATAGATAGATAGATAGATAGATAGATAGATAGATAGTCAGATAGATAGATAGATAGATAGATAGATAGATAGATAGATAGATAGATAGATAGATAGATAGATAGATAGATAGATAGATAGATAGATAGATAGATAGATAGACCAGGACACCTAACAACCAGATACTCAACCCATAATTCACCAAGACTGGAGGTCTAGTCATTATTGATAGGCAGGTAAAGAGCCAAGAAAATTAGAAAGCAGATAAGTAGATAGATAGATAAGTAGATAGATAGATAGATAGATAGATAGATAGATAGATAGATAGATAGATAGATAGATAGATATAGAATGAAAGTTGTTAAATAGATAGTTGGGATGAACTCTCTGTTAAGACCAAACTTTGGCTTCTTGGGCGTTTGACCGAATGCTGGACTTTTAGCTTGTTCAGTGGAATCCGAATATCATATATACAGTATAAATAGCATGGTAGCAGTTTTTCTATTGCTCCTGCTGTCAATGGTTGTTAAGGAAGCAGCGGGTTCCAGTACCACCCCTTCCTTAGCACCAGAGAAGTTACCCAGCTCCATTCCTTTGCTGACCACCAGGAATCTCCGGTCATGTAAACACAGGAGCATCGGACGGCATGGGCATCGTTTATCATGATTGATGAGGATCTGTCAATGGTTGCTAAAGAAGCAGAGTGGCCCAGCACCTGCTCCTTCCCTAGCAACCAGTGACATCACCCAGCCCCATTTATTTGCTGGCCAGGTATCCCAAGCCATGTTACCACAGGGGAGGTGAGAGTGTTGACATCACTGACCAAATATGGTCACATGGCCATATACGGGCAATGCCATCACTGGGTATTCCCCACCCCTTTTTTTACATTTAGCGTCAGGGACCAGAGCTGTCTTTTGTGGCAATGGGATTGGGCAGCTTTTGGTGAGTTGACAGGCATCATTCATTCATGATTGATGAGAACCTTTCAATGGTTGTTAAAGAAGCAGAGGGTGCAGCACCTGCCCCGTCCCTAGCAAACAGTGATGTCACCCAGCCCCATTTATTTGCTGGCTGGCTACCCCATGCCATGTTAACACAGGGGAGGGGAAAGTGCTGATATCACTGACCAAATGCCTATATTTGGTCAATAGCATCACTAGCATTCCCCGCCCCTTTGTTTACATTTAGCGTCAGGGACCAGAGGTGTATTTTGTGGAGTGTATAGCAATGGGATCAGGTGGATTTTTTTTTCTTTTGGTGAGTTGACGGGCATCATTCATCACGATTGAGGAGAACCTTTCAATGGTTGTTAAAGAAGCAGGGGGACGCAGCACCCGCCCCTTCCCTAGCAGCCAGTGACGTCACCCAGCCCCATTTATATGCTGGCCAAGTATCCCAAGCCATAATAATACAGAGGCCGGGAGAATGCTGACATCACTGACCAAATATGGCCACATGGGCAATGATATCACTGGGTATACCTCACCCCCTTTGTTTACATTTAGCGACAGGGCTGTCTTTTGCAGTAAGTGTAGCAATGTGAGTGGACAGTGGTCTTTCTTCTTTGGGTGAGTTGACGGGTGATGTTTATCATGATTGATGAGAATCTGTCAATGGTTGTTAGAGAAACAGAGGGACACAGCCAGCACCTGCCCCTTCCCTAGTAACCATTGACATCATCCAGCCCTGTTTATTTGCTGGTCAGGAATCCCCAGGCAAGTAAAAACAGGAGTAGGGATAGTGTTAACATCAGTGACCAAGTATGGCTACATGGCCCTATTTGGGAAATGACTTCACTGGGTATTCTCCACCTCTTTGTTTACATTTAGCGTCAGGGACCAGAGCTGTCTTTTGTAGCAATGGGATTGGGTGGAATTTTTTTTTTCTTTTGGTGAGGTGAGGGGCAACATTCATCATGAATGAGGAGAACCTTTCAATGGTTGTTAAAGAAGCAAAGGGGCACAGCACCTGCCCCTTTCCTAGCAACCAGTGACATCACCCAGCCCCATTTATTTACTGGCCCAGTATCCCAATTCATGCTAACACTAGTACGGAAATAGTGCTGGCATCCCTGACCAAATATGGCCATATTTGGTCAATGACATTACTGGGTATTCCCTGCCCTTTGTTTACATTTAGCATCAGGGATCAGAGCTGACTTGTGGCGAGTGCAGCAATGAGAGCGGGTGGCATTTTTTTGTTCTTTTGGTGAGGTGAGGTGCATCATTCATCATGTTTGATGAGAACCTTTCAATGGTTGTTAAAGAAGCAGAGGGACGCAGCACCCGCCCCTTCCCTAGCAACCAGTGACGTCACCCAGCCCCATTTATATGCTGGCCAAGTATCCCAAGCCATATTAATACAGAGGCGGGGAGAATGCTGACATCACTGACCAAATATAACCACATGGCCATATATGGGCAATGACATCGCTGAGTATACCGATCCCCTGTGGCTTCCCCTGGAGCAGCTGAAAGCCAGCGGGAGGGAGCGGAGTAGAGATAGATGCATAGAGATCTATTATTTGTGAAAAATTTGCTGTAGGAAAGTTCACATCCTGACTCTTTTTTTATTGGGTAATTATTTCCTCTGACACGTCGTTAACACGTCAATTTGGATTTGCGGTTTTGCAGCCATCTCAGCAGATGAAGAACATAAAAAGTCTACATTGGCCAACAATGAAGATAGGACTAAGCACTGAAGATTTTTTTGTAATTCAATATCTTTGCGGCGAGGTTGGGCCAGGATTGGCTGGGATTGGCTGTAGGCTGTCAATGTTGCTAATACATGTTTGGTGGCTTCTCCATTTCCTCGATGGTCACTCTCTGTGTCCTTAAAGGGTATGTAACCCGAACAGCGACCCTCTCGTGTTTTCTCCCTTTTGGTCTGGTAAATGTACCAATGAAAAAAAATACCCCTCAATGTTTTCCAGAGATCCAGGGAACCGACAACTTCCTGTGCACGAGATGGAGGGGTGTGGAGATGAGGAGGATGGCTTATGGCACAGGTGTCAAACACAAGGCCCGCGGGCCAAATCCGGCCCTCCAGGCCATTTCATGTGACCCTCGCACCTCTTTTGCAGCTGCCAGAGAGCTCCAGCCCTCCTCTGGTCCTCCTCCAGACCCTTAGGCCCCTTTCACACGACTGCGACTTCTAAGTCGCACGATTTTACCGCGATTTTGCCGCGATTTTAGGGAATGGCTGTGTAAGTGGTATCAAAATCGGACCAAAGTAGTGCAGGGACTACTTTGAAGTCGTACTAATATGAATGGTTGTCATTGGAAATCATGGGAAACGACTTGTCATGCTACTTTGCCATCACAAATCGTGGGGCAAGTCGTATAAGTATGAAAGGGGCCTTACTTTCTGCTTTCAAGCAATGCATTCAGCTTCCTCCCAGCAGCAGCATAAGGTAAAGGGGGTTCACTGTGATGTAAGGGAGAGTGGGGGACTCAACTTCGGATGGTGGGGGGGCTCTTGACATGTAAGGGGAGGGGATGCTCTGGACATCTAATCTTAGAGATACAACCGGCCCTTTTGAGGGCAATCATAATGCTGATGCCGCCCACGATGAAATTGAGTTTGACACCCTGGGCTTATGGAGACGAAGAGGGGTTATAGTGATGAGGAAGGGGAAGCGATGAGAAGGAGTGAAACAACTGGGATGGGTTATGGAGGTGCAGAGGAGTTATAGAGATGGGAAGGGGTCGGAGATGAGAAGGAGGGGTTATGAAGGTGCAGAAGGGGTCGGAGATGAGGAGGGGTTATGGAGGTGAGAATGGGAGGAGATTAGGAGGAGTTATAGAGATGAGGAGAAGGGGTTATGAAGAAGTAGATTGGTTATAGAAATGGAAGGGAGGGGGGATATGAGGAGGTGATGGAGATGAGGAGGTCGGGTATGGAGATGCAGATGGGTTATGGAGATGAAAGGGGGGGATATAAGGAGGAGTATGAAGATATGAGGTCGGGTATGGAGATGTAGATGAGTTATGGAGATGAAAGGGGTGATATGAGGAGGGGTATGGAGATGAGGAGGTCGGGTATGGAGATGTAGAAGGGTTATGGAGATGGAAAAAGAGGATATAAGTAGGAGTATGGGGATATGAGGTCGGGTATAGGGATATGAGGAGGGGGGTGTGGAGATGTAGATGGGTTATGCAGATGGAAGGGGGATATGAGGAGGGGTATGAAGATGAGGAGGTCGGGTATGAAGATGTAGAAGGGTCATGCAGATGGAAGGGGGATATGAGGAGGGGTATGAAGATGAGGAGGTTGGGTATGGAGATGTAGATGGGTTATGCAGATGGAAGAGGGGATATGAGGAGGGGTATGAAGATGAGGAGGTCGGGTATGAAGATGTAAAAGGGTTATGCAGATGGAAGGGGGATATGAGGAGGGGTATGAAGATGAGGAGGTCGGGTATGGAGATGTAGAAGGGTTATGGAGATGGAAGGGGGATATGAGGAGGGGTATGAAGATGAGGAGGTCGGGTATGGAGATGTAGAAGGGTTATGGAGATGGAAGGGGGGATATGAGGAGGGGTATGAAGATGAGGAGGTTGGGTATGGAGATGTAGAAGGGTTATGCAGATGGAAGGCGGATATGAGGAGGGTTATGAAGATAAGGAGGTCAGGTATGGAGATGTAGAAGGGTTATGGAGATGGAAGGGGGGATATGAGGAGGGGTATGAAGATGAGAAGGTCGGGTATGGAGATTTAGAAGGGTTATGCAGATGGAAGGCGGATATGAGGAGGGGTATGAAGATGAGGAGGTCAGGTATGGAGATGTAGAAGGGTTATAGAGATGGAAGGGGGGGTATGAGGAGAGGTATGAAGATGAGGAGGTCGGGTATGGAGATGTAGATGGGTTATGCAGATGGAAGGGGGATATGAGGAGGGGTATGAAGATGAGGAGGTCGGGTATGTTGATGTAGATGAGTTATGGAGATGAAAGGGGGGATATGAGGAGGGGTATGGAGATGAGGAGGTCGGGTATGGAAATGTAGATGGGTTATGCAGATGGAAGGGGGATATGAGGAGGGGTATGAAGATGAGAAGGTCGGGTATGTTGATGTAGATGAGTTATGGAGATGAAAGGGGGTATATGAGGAGGGGTATGGAGATAAAGAGGTCGGGTATGGAAATGTAGAAGGGTTATGCGGATGGAAGGGGGGATATGAGGAGGGGTATGAAGATGAGGAGGTCGGGTATGGAGATGTAGAAGGGTTATGGAGATGGAAGGGGGGATATGAGGAGGGGTATGAAGATGAGGAGGTCGGGTATGGAGATGTAGAAGGGTTATGGAGATGGAAGGGGGGATATGAGGAGGGATATGAAGATGAGAAGGTCGGGTATGGAGATGTAGAAGGGTTATGCAGATGGAAGGTGGGATTTGAGGAGGGGTATGAAGATGAGGAGGTAGGGTATGGAGATGTAAAAGGGTTATGGAGATGGAAAAAGAGGATATGAGGAGGAGTATGGGGATATAAGGAGGGGGTATGGAGATATGAGGTTTGGTATGGAGATGCAGATGGGTTATGGAGATGTGGAAAGGGAGGAGATGAGGAGGAGTTATAGAGATGAGGAGGAGAAGTTATGAAGATACAGTTATGGAAATGGAAGGGGGGGGTATGAGAAAGTCGCATATGGAGATGCAGATGGGTTATGGAGATGTGGAAAGGGAGGAGATGAGGAGGAGTTATAGAGATGAGGAGGAGAAGTTATGAAGATACAGTTATGGAAATGGAAGGGGGGGGTATGAGAAAGTCGGATATGGAGATGCAGATGGGTTATGGAGATGTGGAAGGGGAGGAGATGAGGAATAGCTGTAGAGATTAGGAAGGGTGGAGATTAGGAGGAGATGTGGAGATAAGGAGGAGCGGTTATGGAGAAGCAGAGAGGTTTTGGAGATGAGGAGGGAGATGAGAAGAGGAAGAGTGATGGAGGTGAGGAGGAGGCGATATGGAAATGAGGAGGAGAGGTTATTAATCTGATAAGAGGGAGAAGATAAGGAGGAGTTATGAAGGGGTCTGTGTTCTTGGCAATCCATCAAAAATGTAGGATAAATAGTGCAGCGCTAAAACATTAATAGTGATAAAGAATTACCACTAAGTGATAAAGGTATGAAAACCAAACATCAATGGTAAAAAAACAAATGTGAATAAGGGAACTCCAATATATAAAAATAATAATAATATGGTTAATTAAAGTCCACGTGAAATGAACACAACAAATGTGTGGGAAACTTCAATGAGTGTCAGGGAGTCCAAGCACTACGAGCGTACACTGTGTGATGGAGGTATAGAAAACCAAACATCAATGTTGAAAAACAAATATAAATATAGGGAACTCCAATATATGAAAAAATTTAAGTCCAAGTGAAATGAACGCCATAGATTAGGGATGAGCTTCGTGTTCGAGTCGAACATACGTTCGACTCGAACATCGGCTGTTCGATCGTTCGACGAAGATCGAACGATTTGGGCCGTTCGCGCCACATTCGAGTGACGCGAACGGCCCACAATGCACTACGCCATCGCAGTGTCATCCAGGCGCTGTGATTGGCCAAGCATGCACTGTGACCCCGCATGCTTGGCCAATCACAGCGCCGGCAGCGAGGAGAGCAATGATTGGCCACAGGCAGGATGCCTGTGGCCAATTATTGCTGAGGGTGTTTAGTACACGCCCCACACTATAAAAGGCCGCCAGCACGGCGGCCTAGTGTAGTGTGTTCCGGAGCAGGGAAAGACAAGCATAGGCAGGGACAGTGACATTTATTTCTTTCTTGCTTAACCTGGATTCCTTTAGTTTAGGGAAAGAGAAGGATAGGTAGGGAGAGTGTCAGTGTGTTTTACTGTGCGAATCCTTGTTTCTAGGGACAAAGAAGGAAAGTGAGGGGAATTCTCCTTGTGCTATAGTGTGCTTTAAAAAAACATTTTTTCTAGGGACAGAAAACTCTAGGTAGGGAGAGTGTCAGTTTCTTTCACTGTGCGAGTCCTTGTTTCTAGGGACAAAGAAGGAAAGTGAGGGGAATTCTCCTTGTGCTATAGTGTGCTTTAAAAAAACATTTGTTCTAGGGACAGAAAACTCTAGGTAGGGAGAGTGTCAGTTTCTTTCACTGTGCGAGTCCTTGTTTCTAGGGACAAAGAAGGAAAGTGAGGGGAATTCTCCTTGTGCTATAGTGTGCTTTAAAAAAAAAAAATTTCTAGGGACAGAAAACTCTAGGTAGGGAGAGTGTCAGTTTCTTTCACTGTGCGAGTCCTTGTTTCTAGGGACAAAGAAGGAAAGTGAGGGGAATTCTCCTTGTGCTATAGTGTGCTTTAAAAAAACATTTTTTCTAGGGACAGAAAACTCTAGGTAGGGAGAGTGTCAGTTTCTTTCACTGTGCGAGTCCTTGTTTCTAGGGACAAAGAAGGAAAGTGAGGGGAATTCTCCTTGTGCTATAGTGTGCTTTAAAAAAACATTTGTTCTAGGGACAGAAAACTCTAGGTAGGGAGAGTGTCAGTTTCTTTCACTGTGCGAGTCCTTGTTTCTAGGGACAAAGAAGGAAAGTGAGGGGAATTCTCCTTGTGCTATAGTGTGCTTTAAAAAAACATTTTTTCTAGGGACAGAAAACTCTAGGTAGGGAGAGTGTCAGTTTCTTTCACTGTGCGAGTCCTTGTTTCTAGGGACAAAGAAGGAAAGTGAGGGGAATTCTCCTTGTGCTATAGTGTGCTTTAAAAAAACATTTTTTCTAGGGACAGAAAACTCTAGGTAGGGAGAGTGTCAGTTTCTTTCACTGTGCGAGTCCTTGTTTCTAGGGACAAAGAAGGAAAGTGAGGGGAATTCTCCTTGTGCTATAGTGTGCTTTAAAAAAACATTTTTTCTAGGGACAGAAAACTCTAGGTAGGGAGAGTGTCAGTTTCTTTCACTGTGCGAGTCCTTGTTTCTAGGGACAAAGAAGGAAAGTGAGGGGAATTCTCCTTGTGCTATAGTGTGCTTTAAAAAAACATTTTTTCTAGGGACAGAAAACTCTAGGTAGGGAGAGTGTCAGTTTCTTTCACTGTGCGAGTCCTTGTTTCTAGGGACAAAGAAGGAAAGTGAGGGGAATTCTCCTTGTGCTATAGTGTGCTTTAAAAAAACATTTTTTCTAGGGACAGAAAACTCTAGGTAGGGAGAGTGTCAGTTTCTTTCACTGTGCGAGTCCTTGTTTCTAGGGACAAAGAAGGAAAGTGAGGGGAATTCTCCTTGTGCTATAGTGTGCTTTAAAAAAACATTTTTTCTAGGGACAGAAAACTCTAGGTAGGGAGAGTGTCAGTTTCTTTCACTGTGCGAGTCCTTGTTTCTAGGGACAAAGAAGGAAAGTGAGGGGAATTCTCCTTGTGCTCTAGTGTGCTTTAAAAAAACATTTTTTCTAGGGACAGAAAACTCTAGGTAGGGAGAGTGTCAGTTTCTTTCACTGTGCGAGTCCTTGTTTCTAGGGACAAAGAAGGAAAGTGAGGGGAATTCTCCTTGTGCTATAGGGTGCTTTAAAAAAACATTTTTTCTAGGGACAGAAAACTCTAGGTAGGGAGAGTGTCAGTTTCTTTCACTGTGCGAGTCCTTGTTTCTAGGGACAAAGAAGGAAAGTGAGGGGAATTCTCCTTGTGCTATAGTGTGCTTTAAAAAAACATTTTTTCTAGGGACAGAAAACTCTAGGTAGGGAGAGTGTCAGTTTCTTTCACTGTGCGAGTCCTTGTTTCTAGGGACAAAGAAGGAAAGTGAGGGGAATTCTCCTTGTGCTATAGTGTGCTTTAAAAAAACATTTTTTCTAGGGACAGAAAACTCTAGGTAGGGAGAGTGTCAGTTTCTTTCACTGTGCGAGTCCTTGTTTCTAGGGACAAAGAAGGAAAGTGAGGGGAATTCTCCTTGTGCTATAGTGTGCTTTAAAAAAACATTTTTTCTAGGGACAGAAAACTCTAGGTAGGGAGAGTGTCAGTTTCTTTCACTGTGCGAGTCCTTGTTTCTAGGGACAAAGAAGGAAAGTGAGGGGAATTCTCCTTGTGCTATAGTGTGCTTTAAAAAAACATTTGTTCTAGGGACAGAAAACTCTAGGTAGGGAGAGTGTCAGTTTCTTTCACTGTGCGAGTCCTTGTTTCTAGGGACAAAGAAGGAAAGTGAGGGGAATTCTCCTTGTGCTATAGTGTGCTTTAAAAAAACATTTTTTCTAGGGACAGAAAACTCTAGGTAGGGAGAGTGTCAGTTTCTTTCACTGTGCGAGTCCTTGTTTCTAGGGACAAAGAAGAAAAGTGA
Organism: Rana muscosa; assembly: GCA_029206835.1. Lineage (NCBI taxonomy): Eukaryota > Metazoa > Chordata > Amphibia > Anura > Ranidae > Rana > Rana muscosa. The sequence continues at coordinate 3,159,300 of JARGYO010005627.1, forward strand.
GGGGAATTCTCCTTGTGCTATAGTGTGCTTTAAAAAAACATTTTTTCTAGGGACAGAAAATTCTAGGTAGGGAGAGTGTCAGTTTCTTTCACTGTGCGAGTCCTTGTTTCTAGGGACAAAGAAGGAAAGTGAGGGGAATTCTCCTTGTGCTATGGTGTGCTTTAAAAAAACATTTGTTCTAGGGACAGAAAACTCTAGGTAGGGAGAGTGTCAGTTTCTTTCACTGTGCGAGTCCTTGTTTCTAGGGACAAAGAAGGAAAGTGAGGGGAATTCTCCTTGTGCTATAGTGTGCTTTAAAAAAACATTTTTTCTAGGGACAGAAAACTCTAGGTAGGGAGAGTGTCAGTTTCTTTCACTGTGCGAGTCCTTGTTTCTAGGGACAAAGAAGGAAAGTGAGGGGAATTCTCCTTGTGCTATAGTGTGCTTTAAAAAAACATTTGTTCTAGGGACAGAAAACTCTAGGTAGGGAGAGTGTCAGTTTCTTTCACTGTGCGAGTCCTTGTTTCTAGGGACAAAGAAGGAAAGTGAGGGGAATTCTCCTTGTGCTATAGTGTGCTTTAAAAAAAAAAAATTTCTAGGGACAGAAAACTCTAGGTAGGGAGAGTGTCAGTTTCTTTCACTGTGCGAGTCCTTGTTTCTAGGGACAAAGAAGGAAAGTGAGGGGAATTCTCCTTGTGCTATAGTGTGCTTTAAAAAAACATTTTTTCTAGGGACAGAAAACTCTAGGTAGGGAGAGTGTCAGTTTCTTTCACTGTGCGAGTCCTTGTTTCTAGGGACAAAGAAGGAAAGTGAGGGGAATTCTCCTTGTGCTATAGTGTGCTTTAAAAAAACATTTGTTCTAGGGACAGAAAACTCTAGGTAGGGAGAGTGTCAGTTTCTTTCACTGTGCGAGTCCTTGTTTCTAGGGACAAAGAAGGAAAGTGAGGGGAATTCTCCTTGTGCTATAGTGTGCTTTAAAAAAACATTTTTTCTAGGGACAGAAAACTCTAGGTAGGGAGAGTGTCAGTTTCTTTCACTGTGCGAGTCCTTGTTTCTAGGGACAAAGAAGGAAAGTGAGGGGAATTCTCCTTGTGCTATAGTGTGCTTTAAAAAAACATTTTTTCTAGGGACAGAAAACTCTAGGTAGGGAGAGTGTCAGTTTCTTTCACTGTGCGAGTCCTTGTTTCTAGGGACAAAGAAGGAAAGTGAGGGGAATTCTCCTTGTGCTATAGTGTGCTTTAAAAAAACATTTTTTCTAGGGACAGAAAACTCTAGGTAGGGAGAGTGTCAGTTTCTTTCACTGTGCGAGTCCTTGTTTCTAGGGACAAAGAAGGAAAGTGAGGGGAATTCTCCTTGTGCTATAGTGTGCTTTAAAAAAACATTTTTTCTAGGGACAGAAAACTCTAGGTAGGGAGAGTGTCAGTTTCTTTCACTGTGCGAGTCCTTGTTTCTAGGGACAAAGAAGGAAAGTGAGGGGAATTCTCCTTGTGCTATAGTGTGCTTTAAAAAAACATTTTTTCTAGGGACAGAAAACTCTAGGTAGGGAGAGTGTCAGTTTCTTTCACTGTGCGAGTCCTTGTTTCTAGGGACAAAGAAGGAAAGTGAGGGGAATTCTCCTTGTGCTATAGTGTGCTTTAAAAAAACATTTTTTCTAGGGACAGAAAACTCTAGGTAGGGAGAGTGTCAGTTTCTTTCACTGTGCGAGTCCTTGTTTCTAGGGACAAAGAAGGAAAGTGAGGGGAATTCTCCTTGTGCTCTAGTGTGCTTTAAAAAAACATTTTTTCTAGGGACAGAAAACTCTAGGTAGGGAGAGTGTCAGTTTCTTTCACTGTGCGAGTCCTTGTTTCTAGGGACAAAGAAGGAAAGTGAGGGGAATTCTCCTTGTGCTATAGGGTGCTTTAAAAAAAATTTTTTCTAGGGACAGAAAACTCTAGGTAGGGAGAGTGTCAGTTTCTTTCACTGTGCGAGTCCTTGTTTCTAGGGACAAAGAAGGAAAGTGAGGGGAATTCTCCTTGTGCTATAGTGTGCTTTAAAAAAACATTTTTTCTAGGGACAGAAAACTCTAGGTAGGGAGAGTGTCAGTTTCTTTCACTGTGCGAGTCCTTGTTTCTAGGGACAAAGAAGGAAAGTGAGGGGAATTCTCCTTGTGCTATAGTGTGCTTTAAAAAAACATTTTTTCTAGGGACAGAAAACTCTAGGTAGGGAGAGTGTCAGTTTCTTTCACTGTGCGAGTCCTTGTTTCTAGGGACAAAGAAGGAAAGTGAGGGGAATTCTCCTTGTGCTATAGTGTGCTTTAAAAAAACATTTTTTCTAGGGACAGAAAACTCTAGGTAGGGAGAGTGTCAGTTTCTTTCACTGTGCGAGTCCTTGTTTCTAGGGACAAAGAAGGAAAGTGAGGGGAATTCTCCTTGTGCTATAGTGTGCTTTAAAAAAACATTTGTTCTAGGGACAGAAAACTCTAGGTAGGGAGAGTGTCAGTTTCTTTCACTGTGCGAGTCCTTGTTTCTAGGGACAAAGAAGGAAAGTGAGGGGAATTCTCCTTGTGCTATAGTGTGCTTTAAAAAAACATTTTTTCTAGGGACAGAAAACTCTAGGTAGGGAGAGTGTCAGTTTCTTTCACTGTGCGAGTCCTTGTTTCTAGGGACAAAGAAGGAAAGTGAGGGGAATTCTCCTTGTGCTATAGTGTGCTTTAAAAAAACATTTTTTCTAGGGACAGAAAATTCTAGGTAGGGAGAGTGTCAGTTTCTTTCACTGTGCGAGTCCTTGTTTCTAGGGACAAAGAAGGAAAGTGAGGGGAATTCTCCTTGTGCTATAGTGTGCTTTAAAAAAACATTTGTTCTAGGGACAGAAAACTCTAGGTAGGGAGAGTGTCAGTTTCTTTCACTGTGCGAGTCCTTGTTTCTAGGGACAAAGAAGGAAAGTGAGGGGAATTCTCCTTGTGCTATAGTGTGCTTTAAAAAAACATTTTTTCTAGGGACAGAAAACTCTAGGTAGGGAGAGTGTCAGTTTCTTTCACTGTGCGAGTCCTTGTTTCTAGGGACAAAGAAGGAAAGTGAGGGGAATTCTCCTTGTGCTATAGTGTGCTTTAAAAAAACATTTTTTCTAGGGACAGAAAACTCTAGGTAGGGAGAGTGTCAGTTTCTTTCACTGTGCGAGTCCTTGTTTCTAGGGACAAAGAAGGAAAGTGAGGGGAATTCTCCTTGTGCTATAGTGTGCTTTAAAAAAACATTTTTTCTAGGGACAGAAAACTCTAGGTAGGGAGAGTGTCAGTTTCTTTCACTGTGCGAGTCCTTGTTTCTAGGGACAAAGAAGGAAAGTGAGGGGAATTCTCCTTGTGCTATAGTGTGCTTTAAAAAAACATTTTTTCTAGGGACAGAAAACTCTAGGTAGGGAGAGTGTCAGTTTCTTTCACTGTGCGAGTCCTTGTTTCTAGGGACAAAGAAGGAAAGTGAGGGGAATTCTCCTTGTGCTATAGTGTGCTTTAAAAAAACATTTTTTCTAGGGACAGAAAACTCTAGGTAGGGAGAGTGTCAGTTTCTTTCACTGTGCGAGTCCTTGTTTCTAGGGACAAAGAAGGAAAGTGAGGGGAATTCTCCTTGTGCTATAGTGTGCTTTAAAAAAACATTTTTTCTAGGGACAGAAAACTCTAGGTAGGGAGAGTGTCAGTTTCTTTCACTGTGCGAGTCCTTGTTTCTAGGGACAAAGAAGGAAAGTGAGGGGAATTCTCCTTGTGCTATAGTGTGCTTTAAAAAAACATTTTTTCTAGGGACAGAAAACTCTAGGTAGGGAGAGTGTCAGTTTCTTTCACTGTGCGAGTCCTTGTTTCTAGGGACAAAGAAGGAAAGTGAGGGGAATTCTCCTTGTGCTATAGTGTGCTTTAAAAAAACATTTGTTCTAGGGACAGAAAACTCTAGGTAGGGAGAGTGTCAGTTTCTTTCACTGTGCGAGTCCTTGTTTCTAGGGACAAAGAAGGAAAGTGAGGGGAATTCTCCTTGTGCTATAGTGTGCTTTAAAAAAACATTTTTTCTAGGGACAGAAAACTCTAGGTAGGGAGAGTGTCAGTTTCTTTCACTGTGCGAGTCCTTGTTTCTAGGGACAAAGAAGGAAAGTGAGGGGAATTCTCCTTGTGCTCTAGTGTGCTTTAAAAAAACATTTTTTCTAGGGACAGAAAACTCTAGGTAGGGAGAGTGTCAGTTTCTTTCACTGTGCGAGTCCTTGTTTCTAGGGACAAAGAAGGAAAGTGAGGGGAATTCTCCTTGTGCTATAGGGTGCTTTAAAAAAACATTTTTTCTAGGGACAGAAAACTCTAGGTAGGGAGAGTGTCAGTTTCTTTCACTGTGCGAGTCCTTGTTTCTAGGGACAAAGAAGGAAAGTGAGGGGAATTCTCCTTGTGCTATAGTGTGCTTTAAAAAAACATTTTTTCTAGGGACAGAAAACTCTAGGTAGGGAGAGTGTCAGTTTCTTTCACTGTGCGAGTCCTTGTTTCTAGGGACAAAGAAGGAAAGTGAGGGGAATTCTCCTTGTGCTATAGTGTGCTTTAAAAAAACATTTTTTCTAGGGACAGAAAACTCTAGGTAGGGAGAGTGTCAGTTTCTTTCACTGTGCGAGTCCTTGTTTCTAGGGACAAAGAAGGAAAGTGAGGGAAATTCTCCTTGTGCTATAGTGTGCTTAAAAAAAACTTTTTTTCTAGGGACAGAAAACTCTAGGTAGGGAGAGTGTCAGTTTCTTTCACTGTGCGAGTCCTTGTTTCTAGGGACAAAGAAGGAAAGTGAGGGGAATTCTCCTTGTGCTATAGTGTGCTTTAAAAAATCATTTTTTCTAGGGACAGAAAACTCTAGGTAGGGAGAGTGTCAGTTTCTTTCACTGTGCGAGTCCTTGTTTCTAGGGACAAAGAAGGAAAGTGAGGGGAATTCTCCTTGTGCTATAGTGTGCTTTAAAAAAACATTTGTTCTAGGGACAGAAAACTCTAGGTAGGGAGAGTGTCAGTTTCTTTCACTGTGCGAGTCCTTGTTTCTAGGGACAAAGAAGGAAAGTGAGGGGAATTCTCCTTGTGCTATAGTGTGCTTTAAAAAAACATTTTTTCTAGGGACAGAAAACTCTAGGTAGGGAGAGTGTCAGTTTCTTTCACTGTGCGAGTCCTTGTTTCTAGGGACAAAGAAGGAAAGTGAGGGGAATTCTCCTTGTGCTATAGTGTGCTTTAAAAAAACATTTTTTCTAGGGACAGAAAACTCTAGGTAGGGAGAGTGTCAGTTTCTTTCACTGTGCGAGTCCTTGTTTCTAGGGACAAAGAAGGAAAGTGAGGGGAATTCTCCTTGTGCTATAGTGTGCTTTAAAAAAACATTTTTTCTAGGGACAGAAAACTCTAGGTAGGGAGAGTGTCAGTTTCTTTCACTGTGCGAGTCCTTGTTTCTAGGGACAAAGAAGGAAAGTGAGGGGAATTCTCCTTGTGCTATAGTGTGCTTTAAAAAACATTTTTTCTAGGGACAGAAAACTCTAGGTAGGGAGAGTGTCAGTTTCTTTCACTGTGCGAGTCCTTGTTTCTAGGGACAAAGAAGGAAAGTGAGGGGAATTCTCCTTGTGCTATAGTGTGCTTTAAAAAAACATTTTTTCTAGGGACAGAAAACTCTAGGTAGGGAGAGTGTCAGTTTCTTTCACTGTGCGAGTCCTTGTTTCTAGGGACAAAGAAGGAAAGTGAGGGGAATTCTCCTTGTGCTATAGTGTGCTTTAAAAAAACATTTTTTCTAGGGACAGAAAACTCTAGGTAGGGAGAGTGTCAGTTTCTTTCACTGTGCGAGTCCTTGTTTCTAGGGACAAAGAAGGAAAGTGAGGGGAATTCTCCTTGTGCTATAGTGTGCTTTAAAAAAACATTTTTTCTAGGGACAGAAAACTCTAGGTAGGGAGAGTGTCAGTTTCTTTCACTGTGCGAGTCCTTGTTTCTAGGGACAAAGAAGGAAAGTGAGGGGAATTCTCCTTGTGCTATAGTGTGCTTTAAAAAAACATTTGTTCTAGGGACAGAAAACTCTAGGTAGGGAGAGTGTCAGTTTCTTTCACTGTGCGAGTCCTTGTTTCTAGGGACAAAGAAGGAAAGTGAGGGGAATTCTCCTTGTGCTATAGTGTGCTTTAAAAAAACATTTTTTCTAGGGACAGAAAACTCTAGGTAGGGAGAGTGTCAGTTTCTTTCACTGTGCGAGTCCTTGTTTCTAGGGACAAAGAAGGAAAGTGAGGGGAATTCTCCTTGTGCTCTAGTGTGCTTTAAAAAAACATTTTTTCTAGGGACAGAAAACTCTAGGTAGGGAGAGTGTCAGTTTCTTTCACTGTGCGAGTCCTTGTTTCTAGGGACAAAGAAGGAAAGTGAGGGGAATTCTCCTTGTGCTATAGGGTGCTTTAAAAAAACATTTTTTCTAGGGACAGAAAACTCTAGGTAGGGAGAGTGTCAGTTTCTTTCACTGTGCGAGTCCTTGTTTCTAGGGACAAAGAAGGAAAGTGAGGGGAATTCTCCTTGTGCTATAGTGTGCTTTAAAAAAACATTTTTTCTAGGGACAGAAAACTCTAGGTAGGGAGAGTGTCAGTTTCTTTCACTGTGCGAGTCCTTGTTTCTAGGGACAAAGAAGGAAAGTGAGGGGAATTCTCCTTGTGCTATAGTGTGCTTTAAAAAAACATTTTTTCTAGGGACAGAAAACTCTAGGTAGGGAGAGTGTCAGTTTCTTTCACTGTGCGAGTCCTTGTTTCTAGGGACAAAGAAGGAAAGTGAGGGAAATTCTCCTTGTGCTATAGTGTGCTTAAAAAAAACTTTTTTTCTAGGGACAGAAAACTCTAGGTAGGGAGAGTGTCAGTTTCTTTCACTGTGCGAGTCCTTGTTTCTAGGGACAAAGAAGGAAAGTGAGGGGAATTCTCCTTGTGCTATAGTGTGCTTTAAAAAATCATTTTTTCTAGGGACAGAAAACTCTAGGTAGGGAGAGTGTCAGTTTCTTTCACTGTGCGAGTCCTTGTTTCTAGGGACAAAGAAGGAAAGTGAGGGGAATTCTCCTTGTGCTATAGTGTGCTTTAAAAAAAACATTTTTTCTAGGGACAGAAAACTCTAGGTAGGGAGAGTGTCAGTTTCTTTCACTGTGCGAGTCCTTGTTTCTAGGGACAAAGAAGGAAAGTGAGGGGAATTCTCCTTGTGCTATAGTGTGCTTTAAAAAAACATTTTTTCTAGGGACAGAAAACTCTAGGTAGGGAGAGTGTCAGTTTCTTTCACTGTGCGAGTCCTTGTTTCTAGGGACAAAGAAGGAAAGTGAGGGGAATTCTCCTTGTGCTATAGTGTGCTTTAAAAAAACATTTTTTCTAGGGACAGAAAACTCTAGGTAGGGAGAGTGTCAGTTTCTTTCACTGTGCGAGTCCTTGTTTCTAGGGACAAAGAAGGAAAGTGAGGGGAATTCTCCTTGTGCTATAGGGTGCTTTAAAAAAACATTTTTTCTAGGGACAGAAAACTCTAGGTAGGGAGAGTGTCAGTTTCTTTCACTGTGCGAGTCCTTGTTTCTAGGGACAAAGAAGGAAAGTGAGGGGAATTCTCCTTGTGCTATAGTGTGCTTTAAAAAAACATTTTTTCTAGGGACAGAAAACTCTAGGTAGGGAGAGTGTCAGTTTCTTTCACTGTGCGAGTCCTTGTTTCTAGGGACAAAGAAGGAAAGTGAGGGGAATTCTCCTTGTGCTATAGTGTGCTTTAAAAAAACATTTTTTCTAGGGACAGAAAACTCTAGGTAGGGAGAGTGTCAGTTTCTTTCACTGTGCGAGTCCTTGTTTCTAGGGACAAAGAAGGAAAGTGAGGGGAATTCTCCTTGTGCTATAGTGTGCTTTAAAAAAACATTTTTTCTAGGGACAGAAAACTCTAGGTAGGGAGAGTGTCAGTTTCTTTCACTGTGCGAGTCCTTGTTTCTAGGGACAAAGAAGGAAAGTGAGGGGAATTCTCCTTGTGCTATAGTGTGCTTTAAAAAAACATTTTTTCTAGGGACAGAAAACTCTAGGTAGGGAGAGTGTCAGTTTCTTTCACTGTGCGAGTCCTTGTTTCTAGGGACAAAGAAGGAAAGTGTGGGGAATTCTCCTTGTGCTATAGTGTGCTTTAAAAAAACATTTTTTCTAGGGACAGAAAACTCTAGGTAGGGAGAGTGTCAGTTTCTTTCACTGTGCGAGTCCTTGTTTCTAGGGACAAAGAAGGAAGTGAGGGGAATTCTCCTTGTGCTATAGTGGCTTTAAAAAAACATTTTTTCTAGGGACAGAAAACTCTAGGTAGGGAGAGTGTCAGTTTCTTTCACTGTGCGAGTCCTTGTTTCTAGGGACAAAGAAGGAAAGTGAGGGGAATTCTCCTTGTGCTATAGTGTGCTTTAAAAAAACATTTTTTCTAGGGACAGAAAACTCTAGGTAGGGAGAGTGTCAGTTTCTTTCACTGTGCGAGTCCTTGTTTCTAGGGACAAAGAAGGAAAGTGAGGGGAATTCTCCTTGTGCTATAGTGTGCTTTAAAAAAACATTTTTTCTAGGGACAGAAAACTCTAGGTAGGGAGAGTGTCAGTTTCTTTCACTGTGCGAGTCCTTGTTTCTAGGGACAAAGAAGGAAAGTGAGGGGAATTCTCCTTGTGCTATAGTGTGCTTTAAAAAACATTTTTTCTAGGGACAGAAAACTCTAGGTAGGGAGAGTGTCAGTTTCTTTCACTGTGCGAGTCCTTGTTTCTAGGGACAAAGAAGGAAAGTGAGGGGAATTCTCCTTGTGCTATAGTGTGCTTTAAAAAAACATTTTTTCTAGGACAGAAAACTCTAGGTAGGGAGAGTGTCAGTTTCTTTCACTGTGCGAGTCCTTGTTTCTAGGGACAAAGAAGGAAAGTGAGGGGAATTCTCCTTGTGCTATAGTGTGCTTTAAAAAACATTTTTTCTAGGGACAGAAAACTCTAGGTAGGGAGAGTGTCAGTTTCTTTCACTGTGCGAGTCCTTGTTTCTAGGGACAAAGAAGGAAAGTGAGGGGAATTCTCCTTGTGCTATAGTGTGCTTTAAAAAAACATTTTTTCTAGGGACAGAAAACTCTAGGTAGGGAGAGTGTCAGTTCTTTCACTGTGCGAGTCCTTGTTTCTAGGGACAAAGAAGGAAAGTGAGGGGAATTCTCCTTGTGCTATAGTGTGCTTTAAAAAAACATTTTTTCTAGGGACAGAAAACTCTAGGTAGGGAGAGTGTCAGTTTCTTTCACTGTGCGAGTCCTTGTTTCTAGGGACAAAGAAGGAAAGTGAGGGGAATTCTCCTTGTGCTATAGTGTGCTTTAAAAAACATTTTTTCTAGGGACAGAAAACTCTAGGTAGGGAGAGTGTCAGTTTCTTTCACTGTGCGAGTCCTTGTTTCTAGGGACAAAGAAGGAAAGTGAGGGGAATTCTCCTTGTGCTATAGTGTGCTTTAAAAAAACATTTGTTCTAGGGACAGAAAACTCTAGGTAGGGAGAGTGTCAGTTTCTTTCACTGTGCGAGTCCTTGTTTCTAGGGACAAAGAAGGAAAGTGAGGGGAATTCTCCTTGTGCTATAGTGTGCTTTAAAAAAACATTTGTTCTAGGGACAGAAAACTCTAGGTAGGGAGAGTGTCAGTTTCTTTCACTGTGCGAGTCCTTGTTTCTAGGGACAAAGAAGGAAAGTGAGGGGAATTCTCCTTGTGCTATAGTGTGCTTTAAAAAAACATTTTTTCTAGGGACAGAAAACTCTAGGTAGGGAGAGTGTCAGTTTCTTTCACTGTGCGAGTCCTTGTTTCTAGGGACAAAGAAGGAAAGTGAGGGGAATTCTCCTTGTGCTATAGTGTGCTTTAAAAAAACATTTTTTCTAGGGACAGAAAATTCTAGGTAGGGAGAGTGTCAGTTTCTTTCACTGTGCGAGTCCTTGTTTCTAGGGACAAAGAAGGAAAGTG